>BMAV01011887.1:0-30443 GCA_019973955.1 Trichonephila inaurata madagascariensis | reverse complement strand
TTTTTAAAACAGTTCATCAGGTTGGGAAAGGGACCGATTTAGTTTCCTTTCAAATTGTAAGTGAAAGGGGTCATTTTGGTAAGTTTCTAGGTAAAAAATAGTGGGGGGCATGTCACTGAAACGATATTAAAAGAGGAACGAATTTCAAAAAACAGTTGGGAAACCCTTTTCAACGAATTAATTTCGACAAGTGCCTTACATATTCGTGATCAGCGTTTGAATTTTCAATAAAAACGGGTTTTGGGTAAAAATTCCTTTTTTAAAATCGGTCAGTGTTAACTTTAAGCCAAATAGGTCTTTTTTTCAAGTTTTCTTTTTTTTGAAAGTTACGGGAATTTTTGAAACGGAAAGATTTAGATTCTGGGAAATTTCGAGTAAAAGGGGTTATTTTGTTAATTTTTTGGGGAAAAAAAAAAATATTGGGGGGCATGTGACTGAAACAGATATTAAAAGAGGGAGAATTTCAAAAAAACACGGGGAAACCCAAAAAGAACATTTTTCCGTTTGATATTGATAAAGTAGTATAAAGTGGTAGTATATATGGTGGTTTAAAAAGCCCTTGGGCACACTGGCCCTGTCGGGGTAAGACCCCTGATCTACCGTAATGAATTCTCGCGATAAAACAATAGTTGATACAGTTTTGTGTTAAGAAAAAACAAATGCATGAGAATTTATAATAGTTTGTTGGGACCGTTGTATTATTTCATGTAAACCGATATTTCGTCTTACGCGTTTTCGGAATAAACGTATTTCACTATACTTTTATTCAGAAAAGAAGAAATAATTTCCATTTTTTTTTATGTACCGGAAACGAAAGATATAAATTTATACAGTGAAACACATCTATTACATCCAAATTTAGAGACAAATAATTATCTCAATTATACAAAGAAAAACTAACTGTTTGATTTGAGTGAAATTTGATATATTTATATATTTAGAATCTTTATGTTTGTGTATGCGTAGATAATCATTCTCATTTAAAAGCGTAAGTATCATTAAACAGTCATTTAATCATTTTTTGTTTATACCGCTTATAATTAAGAAATAAATATTTAAACTCAGATGAAAATTATCTTATTATATTCAATAAAATTACCTAATAAATATTAAAGAATTACTAAATTATTAGTTGCAGATTAAAAAAAGAAACGTTTACAATGACCCCTGTTTTTAATCTGTTACATAATTGCTTATTAAACAACTTTGGATGTATTTATTTTTCAATTATGTAATCATGTAATCTTTTCTTCTGAAGCTTGAGAATAAAATTACTTTATTATCATTCGAAGGGAAGATGGGAATGGATGGATTAGAGTTTTTGTACAATTAATACTATAAATAAAACGCATTTCAAATCTACAATTATATATTATTTTTTTGCATGTAAACAATACTTGTTTCATTTTACCACGCATTCAAATGTAAATAGAATTTTCTAATTGGAGCATGTATTCTTTTGTATATAAAAATAAAATATTTAAATCTGAGGAAGCAATTTTAAATCATTATACTTAAATTTGACTATTATTCAATATAGTTTTTTTAACAGAGATTCTAATGTAAAAATATCCAACCTATTTTTTTAAAAAATTTTGAATGTATTTGGAGTATGAAATTTATTATATCATTTGAATTACATTAGAAATATCATACATTTTGAAGTATTTGACTAGATTCCGAGACAATTTTTTCGAAAATTAATTTTCAGAAGAATTTTATAATTTTAAAGCACGTGATATGTTTCAGGAGTCATAATTATTAAATAAATAAAATGTAACACGTCTGTTTTAAAATAAAAATTTTACTTTTTATTAATTTTAGCAAAATTTTCATTGTTAAGAAAAACAGCATAAATCAAAATACGTTGTACATAATGTAATTTCAATTTCATTTATAAACTTCTTGATCTATTTGAAGTGTCACAAACCACAGGATAAAAATATTTTAAGAAATAAATATTTTATGAACATTTAATATATCTTGAAAAATGCAGTTTATTACACTATAAAAGGATTATTGCATAAACGTTACAAATTTAAAAAAATTTTAAAGGATTGTCTTAGAGTTAGCCCATTTTTCATGCACAGATTATTGTGACAGTTTCATTCTTCAACATATACATTTATAAATATTTTTAGTTTTTAGATAAAAGTAATTATTAGAAGAACAACTTAATATTCTGCAGTGTTATACATTATTCTGTTTTCTTTCTCGATACTAATATTTCTTTTTTCTTATAATGATCCGTAACACCTAACACCTAAGAAACACCTTTTCAACTTGGTCGGTTACCAATGATTTGCAATTTTTCTGGGATTAAATAAAATAAATCGACAACAAAATTTATTTCGTCACATAAATTAAGTTTACATTTATTTTCATACACATATATTTTCAGAAACGGATAATAAATTAAGTATCTTCATGGAAAAAATGTACAGAAAGTTAGTAAATTCTAGCTGGGTACTATATAAAAGCATAACATTTTACATAAATAATTTGCTGTTAAATCATATTTACGAGGGAAAGTCAAAAAGTAAAAGGACTTTTTGTAATTTTTTGTCCAAGGTTTGACAATAGCAGAAGTACCCAGCGCTGAATGAGGGGTTGTCAGCAAAACTTCTACACAACGTGTCATTCGCTTTCTCTCGTAGTCGTTGTTGTAGTATAGCAGACTGTTCAACGTGGCAGGTCCATTGTCAATCTGTACCAAGAAGGAAACGAAGGCAATGGTCCATTTTTTGTTTGTCGTAGGTGTGAAAAACTGCGGAAATTATTGATTATATGCAAGTGCAGTAAGGGGACAGTTGTTTATTGCGAAGCAGTGTCTACGAATGGACAGAGCACTTCAAGCATGGAAAATTTGTTTATGTTTCGACAAAAAAATGGACAGCTCATCAACATCAACCACTGAGGACAATGCGTAAATCGTTGAGGATATAATGACAGAAGGGATTGCAGTAGCATGTGCAGAAATCACCCTTCCAGAAACAAAAAGCGAATCACTGCCCTCCTTTCCACATTGGTGCAGATCAGCAATGAAGTTGCCTTGTTGAACTGTCTGCTACACCCCAACGAGTACGAGGGGAGACGAGTAACATGTGTATAGAAGTGTTGCTGGCTACTCCTCATTCAGTGCTGAATACAAGCGCTGTTACCAAACCTTGGAAAGAGAAATTTCAAAAGTTCCTTTAATTTTTGATTTTCCCTCGTACTTGGCATGACGAAATTCCATTTTACTCCTCAAAATAATGAAAGTGTATTATGATGCCTTTCAATTGCCCTTTTATAAATATAATCAAACATCATTATTTGCACTGTCAAACCAAAATAAGTTTTTACTTTCCTTAGACCTCGTTATTCTTTCATCTTGTCGGATTAAAAAACTTGTACCTAAATTGAACATTTTCTAATTTATTGCCTTCCATGTCTAAGGTCATAGATATTTACTCATTTCAATTAAATTCCTTTTAAATTCAGAGATCCTATTACAAAACATAACTTTGCATCCGAAAACACTCAAAGGTCTTACAAACTGGTTTTGATATATCGTTGTTTAGGCCAGTGAAAAATCGATTGAATGATTGTTTCCTTACCCTGCAAAGTAAATATAATCAAAATCCTGCAATTCAATTAAACGTTTCCTCTGAACCTCATGCATCTTAATCACCATTATAATTGGAAATATAAACATTTTTTTTTCTTTAATTATGATGAATAAGCTGGCGATGACATCTTTTAAAATAAATCAAGGAGAAATTTACTTTTCTGAACAAAATATAAAATATTGCTAGTAGAGTAATATTTCAAATTAGACTTTTTCTTTCTTCAGTGAGATAATGCGTACTGTTTTCAATTAAAATTATCATCGGAATTCCATTTTAAAGGAATTAATAAGTTTTTAATACATTGAAAAACTAAATTATACTTTAAGTTTTTAATAGGATTTTGTTTTAAATGCAATTTATAAATGTATCATTGAGTGTTAAAATCTTTCATTAGATTTTGTGATTTATATTTTTCCAATACATTTTCGTTCACACCTGGTATTCAAAATTAAAATAATATATTTATTTTATGAAATTCCTATAAAAATACTAAAAAATACTGAAAGACAGACCACATTAAACAAAGATGAATATTTTTAAGCCGATTACTAACAAGTAGAATTGATGGGAACTTTGACTCAAGAAGAAAATGTTTTATAAGCACATCTTCCAATTTCTGTGTTTTTTTTCTGTACCATCCACTAATCTCGTCAATTTAAAAGATGTCCCCAAATGTCGGAATTTGAAGCCGATAGTTGAAACAGCTAACACACAGTTGAACACAGTAATAATACAATAACAGCATTTGGTGATATGCTTTTAAATTACTGGGGTCCTTTCCTTTGATGAAATTGGTTGACTTTATAAGACGTAAATACCGTTCTTACTTTTGCTACGGAGACTTTCATGTGTGAGTTTTACAATAATCAATTTAATTCAAAAGCAAACAGTTAAAAAATGAGTATAGACTCCCATTTGTGAGTATGGATAGTAGAATAATGATAATAATCATCAGGAGACTTTTCTGCTGTATAGTCTCAAATCAGTCTACTAGATCTACAGATGTAAGGGGCCAACATAAAGTGTATCTTATAAAAACAGCTCAGTAAGGATGAATCTGAAGAGAGAAGCCCTGGTCAAGCCATCCAAAAGCAATGACAACCAATGACATTTCATAGTTGTTCATTACAGCAAGTAGAAAAGAAGCGTAACATGAGTTCTAGATCGATTTTTCGAGACAACTGTATGCTAGTTTACGCTCTTCCTATGTGAAACGTTTCTCTCTTCTTCACATTTAGTGAGAAGAGAGAAAAATTCCTTTCACACTCAGAAACAAAGTTGACTGAAAAGGGAATAACATAGCACAGCGGTTCTTAAAACTTTCATTCTCTGCGGTCGCCCTTATGTTTAAAAATGACATCACTGACCCCCAAGATTTTGATACCTTTCTCTGTCCTAATATTCTTGTTCAAAATGCATGTTCTAGCAGAGTTTTTTCACCTAGAGGGCAATTTAGTAATCTAGTCTAGGATGGCACATCCTTTAATTTTTCCACGAGGCCTTTCAGAGCCTGTAAAAGTGAAAAATCTTAACGTTACATGAAATACTCCATGGACTTCGTTGACCACAGTTTAAGAACTGCTGCTATAACGGAAAAATGAGTGTCATCGATACTCCATCGATACAATGTGCGTCATTGAGTTCAAAGAATCGATAAAAAGATTTCTGCATTTTCATTACACAAGTTGTAACGTGTAAAGAACGTAACTTCCTTAATGTCCTTTTAGTCGAGAGAATGTAGCTTTCGAGAGATTCAGAGAGTAAAACAGTAGGGAGGGTCATCGATTAAGTGTAAAAGAGAACCAGACAATTTATTTTTAAAACTAGCTCCCTTTGTGACGGGTTCACGCATTTTTTTTTATAAAACATGTCTTTTGGGGTTCCTTGGGGCCAGAATAAATGGCACTTATTTTCCAACCAACCCTAGAAGTAAAACGTGAAGGAAAGATGCAAATTAGGAAGCTTTTAAATAACAGAAGTTTAGAGTACGTGGGTGGTATTTGCGAAGTGTTATGTTAGTTCGTGTGGCAAATGTGAAGAGTATTTCTAGAAGTTAAGTGACAGTCAAGAGAAGTTACCCGTGACAGAGATTCCTTAGTCAAGGTGCATACCATTGCACGCCAGTGAACCGCAACTTCAGCTAGGATCAGATAGATTGAGGCTTCGTCGGACATTAAGGTAGAAGTGACCATTTAAATATTCGGATCTGTGTTCACATTGTAATTGAGCTTAGGCGAGTTAGTTATTGATAGTGGTCCGGTGATGTTATTTCGGTATTATATATTATGTGTTTAGCCACCGTAGATTCTCTCACATATCATATTATTATCTAATCTGTTATTGGTTTTAAGATCTTAATAAAGATTATGGAAGCTTCTGGTTCTTCACTTTATTCCTACACCTCTAGCTCACGCTGATAATTTAGGGGAAGGACACCCAAGGGGGAGGGCGTCCTTGCACCTTCTGTTAAGTGTGGCACAAATTGACTCATTTACAAGGGATCTAAGAGTTTCTCATCTTTCTCATGATCTTTGTTCGGTCATTAGGCAAGTTTTAAGAGTTACTGATTTCAAATTACATGACAAAACTCGGTTTTCGAGATGACTGCTGCTAGTATCTCTCTTTTTTAATGCATAAAAGGACATGTTTAGCATGGAATCCAGATAAAATCTAATCACATATTTTTATTATAGCGTCATCTAAAGGAAATAAGAGCATATTTTTAACTTGATATCCCTCAAATTTAAATCATTTCGAAGCCTATTTTCCCTAACTCTTTTTAGTTTCATGAAAAAAAAGAATTCGCAATATTCGCCTTTTCATTGCCCTTCTTAATCATTATTTCAAATCAATCTTCAGAAAAAAGGAAAATTACTTTGCACTACATGCGTTTTATTTTCAATTCATCATCAATCATCCAATGTTCGAAGCTCGTATCCTTTCTTGTTCCATTTCAAATTAGTGTGATGGGCTTACAATAGAAATCGATCAAAGGAAATTGAACATAAGCGTGAAGCTGACTTAAGTTAATCATTAAAGAGAACTGAATTCAACAATAAGAGTGTTTATGGGAAAGTTTCAGTTAATATGAAACACACTAAGAGCTCAAGGATTGTAATTATTGAATTGTTCCAATTTCATTCCAAGATTTATTGTGATTGATGACGAGTAATCGGTTAAATTCATTCCTAAACATCAGTGCAAGTCAAGTGTAGAAATTTGGAAATAATATTTGATTAAATGGATAATCATTAACAGTATCGTAAGTGAGAAATCAATATTGATTATTGGAAGATTTTTCTAACCCTTTCGTGGATCTCATTCAATTTCTCCTTAGAATTTCGCAGTTACTTATATTTCATTAACAATTCAACATTAACATTTAAGAAAATATATTTTATTTTAAGAATTTTATGTTTACATTTAAATTTTAAGGGTGGGAAGAATACTTCCCAAAGAATCCTTCATCGTCCTAATGAAAACTAAATTTTATAGGTTGATTATTAGCCATGAAATAATGAGAAGCATATTGCAATCTACAAGGTGACATCCCATTCTGCATACATGTAGGGGGTCCTGTTTTCTTGACCCTTTCTGTGACAGTTCCTACATCGTCTATATTTGGAAACCAAGTTTGGCATAGATTTCTCACACTGGCTAAGCGCACTTCTTTGTTTGGAAGCTGGTAGAACGTCTTTTCCATTTTATTTCAGGAATATTCGTCTATTAACTAACGAGCTAATGCTACGCAGAATGTTAGCAGGTCTAAACTTCTGTTTCTCTTGATCTCTTACCACAATATGAAACTGTTAATGATGGCAAGGAATATATATATATATATATATATATACGAAAATAAAATATTAGTACTGAAATTAGTCGTCCCTTCGTTAATAGCAATCCCAATGTATAAAATGAGTTTTGCTTTTACAGGTGTATTTTGTAAGGTCATGCAGATGGGATTGTATTCTTCCCAAGGCCCACGAAAACGGTTAAAAGAGCCAAAAAGAAAATTCTTTTTTATCTTAAGCGCTCACTTTTCTTTTTTTTTACTAAGAGTAGTTTACTTGGAGAAACATTATAATTTTCAATTTCGTTAGTGTGTTTCGTCTAATTCTAAGAATTAAATTTATTACTTCAAAAATAATTATTGACCATCGTTTTAATACTTTACAATTACATTGATTATAATTAATTGATTGTTTAATGGGATAAATTAGATCCAGCGATAAGAAGGACAAATTGTCAAGAGATCAACACGTTAACCCCTTAACTGCTGATTAAAAGTAACGCGATTGGCTCCCCAGTGCTACCCTTTTTCTCATAGGTGGGCATATTCTATGTATTGAGGGAGGGCGAAGAAAGACACACACAGGCACAAATAAGCAAATATTTACCTGAAATATATAAATCCTTCGCAAAAACTGCGAAGGTTCTTTTATTGCATTCCAAAACATTAGGTATAGTTTAACTGATATCAGCGTAAATAAAAATAATCGTACTTAAAAAGGAGGGATATATACGTCCAGGGCATTCAACGCATTGGTTCAGCAAGACGGATACCTACGCCAGTGGCACTTAAGGGGTTAATAATATGTGTATAACAAACTATCAAATCTATAAGAGTGCTTTCGATTTTTTTTAAGATTGCAGTGTTTCAAATGAAATAAAGCTAATAAAAAAGAATTTGTAATACTTTAAAATGATACATTATTATAAAATTTCAAACTCAACTTCAAACTGAAGTACACAGTTCAAATACAAAGAATTTACTTTTCTCTTACATGTATTTTCCCAATATGTATATAGTTACAATTTATGCAAGTTACAAAGTAGTGTTTGTGTGTGTAACATTTTATCTTAAATTTTATTTTGAGTGATTATCAACATACACATACATACACACACACAGTATTATACCCTTGTTCAATTCTAACTTTTTGAGGTACGGTGCGCATGTACACTATCAATGAATTATTCAGTATTGTTCATAATAAACACACATTAAGATGCAAAATATTCATAAAAGTGCATTAAAACTTTATCAAAACGAATGAAATGCAACATGACATATGGTAACAAAATGAAGCACATTACAGTATTTTACACTTATATCACTCTGCAATTTGTTTCAATAAAATGAGAAAAAATTCTGTATTCCAAACAAAAAATTATTGATTCTGATCTCCGAAGAAATCTTTTTAACTTAAAAGTTTTAGTTACCTACCGTTAACGATATATTGAGGATCAAATTTTTATGTCTAATTTTTAATTAAAATTTTTCTTGATAAATTTTATAAAATTTCATTAAACTATTGATATTTAGTTCTCTTACCCAAAATTTCTAAAAGTTACACAACAAAGTTAAAATTATTAATTTCATCTTAAGCCAATATGCCGGAATTTTAAAAGTCCCTTATCACCTAATAAATTCTCTAATTTTCTTTAATTTTCTTAGGCAGTTAGTAGTTGCAAAATTTTAAGAATATTGATAAATAACTATATTTAAACTATTTAAGGTTTAATATTTTGGTTTTTAGTAGGAACTATTTTTTTTAACTATCACTAGTGTGCGTGTGAAGGTATCCGAATACTTACGACAACATTTTTCCAAAAAAATGGAAAAAATTATTTTTTAAGGTTTTGAGATATATTAAGAACATTTTAAGGTAAAAGTATTAAAATTAAGAAAAGAAAAAAATATTAGTAATTAAACGGGAAAAATTGGTAAACATTTTCAAAAAATTTCATTAACGGGGCACCATATATACTAAAGGTTTATGAAAAATTCTCAAATTTTGAATTTTGATGTGTTACATTACTATTCATTTTTGAAATGATCATCAGAATAAGAGATATTTTAATTTTTACAAGAATTAGAGCACTTTTATATTAGTTATCATTCGAAATTGTTTAAAATACTGTGATTACATTTACATAGGAGAGCATAAGTTTTGTAATAAACAGTGAATGATAAATCTGAAGGTTAAAACACTTCTACTATTTACACAGAACATACACAGAATCTTCTGTTAATTATTTTCAAAACTTTTTGAGCAATATCTCTCCCGTTTGGAGCATTTTCTAAGCAAACACATTTCAAGTAGAATGCATTTTAAAATCTGACATCTTGCTTAAAGTTGTGGTATCGACTTATACTGACACACTTGTAGCTTTTGTTCTAGTAAATGGAAAATAAAAAAAAATAAAAATAAAAAATAATTGGCATTTTTATAAGGCTAATAAGATGACCTATAAAATAAAATCATAAAAAAATTCTCAATTTTTGGCAAAAATTAAAATTTTAGGGTAGTCGGATACCTTTAAAAATTAAGTTTTTATATAGTTCAGAAAGTTATTTTATATTACTCAATTAAAAGTTATGAAATTATGATATTTCTCTTAAGTCAATATTAAAACTTTCCAAGTAACAAGTCACTCTGAATCATAAATTTTTAAGATGTAATTGAATTGAATACAATGGCAATTTACTTTTGGAGATACTCAATCTCTATGAGTAAATTTATATACAGGTAGCTCTTTTGTGTGAACACTATCTTAATATCTGTTTAAAATAATAACCTTTTTACCTCGTTTTCATGCTTGAAAAGCTCCATATTCAATTAAATAAAAATACCACAGATTTATCATTAAAGTCTTATTCAAGCTATTCCTTTACGCCTAAACATAAAATGAAACTACCACCACTGCTATGTTTACATCTAAACAAGGAAACTAAGACAAATTTCTGCGAAGCATTGTCTATGTATGGTGTAATCTAAATAGATATCTCAATCATTAATTAAACTTCACAATTTTACTTGAGACGTAAGGAGGAATAATTTTCCATTTGAAAGCACTTCAAGGAGCTCGTGGATGATGTTTGTATTTCGCCTGTCAATATTCATCTCCAATGGCTATAATTGATGAAGGTCTTATTATACTTCACTTGAAATTCAATTTAGTATTGTCCTTGAGCTGTGGAAGGAAATATATTGATTATTTTGGTTGAGAGATTGTGCAAGAAGAATAAAGGTTTCATATTGTTATGTCAGTGGTATAACCAATGTGTTTGCTGTTATGTTAGGTGTTTGTATGTTGGTTACATTAGAAGTAGTAAGGAAAATGAAGGATTTATATATTGTTGCTGCATTGGTACAATCAATGTGTTTTGCTTTAAACACAAAGAATAGTAGTGTTTTTTTTCGTTTTGTCTGTTGTTTTAATTAGATGAAGAAAAAGAAGACGAAAAGTGCTATTTTTGTGAGAATGATAGCCAATGTATTTTTCTTTAAAAAGTAATATGGGGTTTTTTTATGATTATTTTCACTATGCAAAAGAGTTATTAATATTTTCAATGTTAAATAAAGTAACAAATACGACAAAGATACCAAAATGTTTATTGAGTAATTTTTTTCAATTCCTACTATTATCTCACACTCTCTATATATTTATTTATTTATCTTGGTGGAATTTTCAATCGTTAATAAAATACATTTGAAAACGCTCAATTGAGCTGAAATTTTACATACATGATTATTTTGGATGACAATACAGTATAATTTAATTATAATTAATAAATATTAATTGATTAAACTAATTATTTAAAGAATTACAAATACAGCCACGTTGACATCTTTTTTGGTGACTTGAGTCAAAACTGGAAAAGGTATTTTTTTCGCGTTTTAAAACATTCAGTTGAACTGAAATTTTATATACATGATTGTTTTGGATGACAATACGATATTTAATGATAATTAATTAAAATCAATTACCACTTAATGTTGTGAGTTTTTGTCATATGTATATCATATTTATATTAATTGCAACTATTTAATAAAAAGTAGCTAAAATAAATTTTTTCTTTGTTGATCTTAGTAGGAATTGAATTAATTTTTTATATTACATGTTTCTTTTTATGTTGTTTTGGGTGAATATGGTGGAAAATAGAAAATAGCTGAGTTCTGGTATCAACGGGTATTTACGGTTTCTGCTTTGAATAAATATTCATTTTTAGGTTATTTTTGAACGAGTTTCAAAAGATTGGGAATCTTCTTGTTTTATTTATTATCAATTTTGATTCTATTATGAAAATTTAATAGTTAGTTCAACTTAATGCTTAGAAAAAGTCATTTTGAATAAATTACTTGACACAATATTCTCTGTTCTTATAGAACTTAGAGTTGTAACTTATTAAAAGATTTACACTGATATGAAATTGCTTTTTTTAATAATTTTGATCGTTTATCCCATTTTAATAGTCACACAAAAATATTAGCCTTGATGTAAGAAAAAAAAATTGTTTTTTAGTTTTTACATTGATTTAACAAGAAAAAAAATGGAATTTTTATTATAGCAAAGCTATTGGTTTTAATTTACAAATAATTCAAAAGATTATTCAAAATTATTAAGTAACAGCAAAGCTAATTTGTTTAAATCAGATACCTAATGATTTATGTTTTTTGAAAAGCAAAGCATATCAAGCCCAATATTGTTATTCATATATATCTCATGTTTTTGAATTTTATTGTTTCGATTATAAAACACCTTATTCACTAACAGAATATTTTTAAGATCAGTTTTTTTTGTGTTTACATACTTTTGATATTGTTAAGATTATAGAAAAGCATTGACTGCTACAGCTCTTTTTTAAAAAATATCTAAAATAATCTTAATTACATTAGAAAATGTCATCATATTTCTTTCAGACTCAAAACTCATGAACTTTATCTGAGAAAAGGAAATTTAATTAAGATTAAGTCATTCGATAAGATGTCACATTTTTTAAAATAAAAAAAAAAATGTCTTTTAAAAGAGACAATGTTTCAGAATCGCTTCAGAAGATGTTCTCCAACCTCAATGGTTATGAAAAGAAAACTATGAAAAGGAAGTTTTTTTTTATTATTTATTTTGTGTAACTTTTAAAAGTTTTCTTTGCAATTTAATTTTAATAAAAAACAAAAACTAGGCTGAGAAGTAAATATTTTTTTCTAATCAATATTAATTACAAAGACGTATAATAATACATTTTGATTTTTTCATGGATATATTAGACTTTGATTAATTCATTCAAATTACATTATTTTTTTTACAGATAAATGAATGACAATATCATAGTCAAATTTTTTCGTAAAGATATCATTATCTTTCGTAAGCTATAGAAATTCCGATCAAATTGTAACATTAAGAATATTTAAGCATATTACTCATTTAAAAAAAACGTGAAGTATAATTTCCATTAAAATTTTAAAATAATTGATTTAATGATTGTGTAATAGTTTTACTTAAACTCCATCTAGCATAAACTGTCCTTTATTGTTCCATTTGTTTACAGAGTTATTGAGATAAATACATAAAAATCCTTTTTGACTCATATGAATATTACACAAATTTAATAATCATAAAAGTCAATGAATTAATTAATTTTAATACAGTAGAATGTCGTTTATCCGAATGAATTGGGACCGTACACCGTTCGGATATGCGATTGTTCGGATAACCGAAAACTGAATGCGATTCATGCAGTATATGAAACCGGACACTATACGAATATTGAAAAACATCACATGTGGGAAACGTGTTTGAAAAAAAAAGCAAAATAGGTACAAAATGTCGCAAATTTATCTTTTCTGTGGAAAATAACCATTTATTTTTCGCTATCCCATTGTATACCTTTTTTTTTTCGCTGCAAGGTCTCTGATTCTATTGAGCATGAGCGGTTGAGTAGGACAGCACTCTGATTGTTGTTCGTACCACTCCATAGCTGTCTCTAACACAGAAAAAGTTTGTTACTTTCGTTGTTGGGGTCCTCGTCTTCATCCGTTTCATCGTCGACAGGGTCGGATTCTTCTTGCACGGAAGTCACAATCTCGTCATCATTTACCATTTGAAATCCACAGTCTTCTGCATCGCATTCCATCCAGGTGTTTCTACATCTTCATTGCATTCTTGAAATAATGGTATTGTTTGGACGAAGTCGGTATTCTTCTTCCTGTGGTCTTCATTGAAGTCTTTTTCGCCTTCTAAATCTGGCCACAGCTTATTTCATGCATTTTCATATACGGTACATGTAGTTGACACGAAAAAAAAACTGGCCCGGATATTTGACGCTCCGGATAATAAACGTTTGGATAAACGACGTTCTATTAATTATTTAAAAATAAGAAATTAATTTCACATTACAAAGATTATGCCTTATGTTTCATTATTTGTTAAATCCATTGAAAAGAGTTAGATATTGTACATATCAAGCAATGTAAATTAAAAGATTTACGATGGATTTAATGCAACTTATAATTAAACTTTTATACAAAACCTTTTCCTAGGTAATGAGATATAAATTTTTAAAGCGATATATTTCACAAACTTATAATTATAGTACTTAAAACGAATATCAAATAATTTTTAAAAATTATCTCTTTGTTGTTCTTACATAAAAATAGAAAACCTATTTGTTTATTTATACAAGTAACAGAAATTTGGCCACTGCTATAAGTCCTGACCTTGTTTCCCAATACTTGGAAAATATAGAATTTATGTACACAAATGCACAAATGAAGCGAGGCAACGCTGTGATAGATTTAGTTTTGACCAAGATGCAATACAAGGAGAAGTCAGCACGTTATAAAACTTACAATTTAATATTATAGTTGATGTAACTTAAAAATATTAAGTACTTTTCCATTCCAACGGCTTAAATCTCGCCAATCAGGCTTTATTGGCGTCAACACACAATATACATTTAAAAAAATGTTAATATAGGTATAAGTTTACATTTATTTTTCATCTATTTTTGATGTATTATGAAAATAAAAGCTACTAATAAGAAATCGCGACTTGTTTTGAAAATCTAGTAGTAAAAGGTTACCAGCGGGAATGTTCCGTTTGGCGTCAGTTATATCATTTTCGGGGATTTCATCACCTGCAAAGACGAAACAGAAAAGCTCTTCAAAGACTATTATATTCTAAATACTATATTTATGAGCATTTGAAGAAATTAAATAATATCTTAACTGAAAACTAAGTAAAATGATAATTGTTGTAACGTATTTTTATAAGTAACGCTTATTACACCATCAACCAATTTCTCAAATCAAAAGACGTACCAAATGCAGTCATATGCAATAAATTGAAAATTATTCCCGTGCTTGCTCGGGAATATTTGCATTTGGCGACATATTTTTAATAGGTAATGTCGGCTTACCTCACGAAATGGTAATACCTACAGGAATAAAATTATAAATTTTAACCGTCTTCCCGAAAGCTTGACTATTAATTAAATTTCAAAGTTCCCGTACTCCAATGATTGTGACTCGATCCCGATCTTACAATAAAATAACTGCCATATGACAGCAAACACTAAAGATTGCCACAAACATAAATAATCAGTTTATCATACTAACGATACCTATTCAAGAGTTAAGAAGAAGCTCAATTAATAATTAATAAAAATGCCCTATTTCTGAAATACTTTCAGAACTGTAGCTATCACAAAATAGCAAAAGATCTCCTGTTTAAGATGAAATCTGGATTCAACGTACAGTAAGACTTATTCTAGAACCTTCTAAAATAAGACTTCACTATCAAATCGAATAATGCTTGGGCTTAGGCAACGAAATACTAACTAATTGAGGCATCTGTGTCTCAAAGGGAAACCTCTGTATTGCTAATTGTTAACTTCTCAACTATAACTAACGAATTATCTATTTCCCCTCTTATCTCTGTGATTCATGCAGTTTGGAATCAAACTAATTTGCACAATCTGTATCCACTGTAAGGAGACGATAGTTAAACTCTAAATAAAACTTTAAAGAATATTACCCCATGTTAATAAAAGAGGAAATCTCACGAAATAGTCCGTTACAAAGTTACTGTTTCAAAATAAGAATTGCAAAATACCGTATTTACTCGAATCTAAGCCGCAATTTTTTCCCAATGTTAATGCTACTAAAAATCGGTTGTTGTTTAGAATCGAAGGGAAAAAATTCGTTGAATGGGACAAATATACCAATTACAAGTTCATGTATGAATATATATGTTCATGTATTTATAATGCTAGTAAACTAACTAATGTTTTCATCATTTCTTATTAGCTTTCATTTTAAATTTATTTGAATTTCGTAAAATTGAATATCCATAAGCTCATTTCCACTATTTTTAATTTTTACAAAAATTATTTGATAATTTTGGGTGTGGCTTAGAATCGATGGTGGCTTAGATTAGATAAAAAAATGTATTATCGTTGATTTTACATAATCCTTAGTTATGAGTTTAATTATGAGCTCTAATTTTAAAAATAATCACCGTATGCATATATTTTAGCCACAAAAAAGTTATGTTTTTCAAACGTACAGGCATACCCATACATATGCAGGGTAATTTATTATAGTTCCTCTTTCAAAATGCTGTAAAAAAGAACCACTGCTCAGTTTGATAAATTTGAACTGAATATATTTGAACAAGGGAGAATGGGAAAAATGCATAAAAATAAATAATGGGAGGTTTCATTGTTGCTTTTTATCTGGTTTATCATCTTAGAACGATTAAAACCCGATAATTTTTTTCCATAAAATGTGGTACGACTTTACCTGATTTAATGTTTTCACATTAATTGTACAACAACTGTTGAAGGATTTGAAGTAATTTTTTTCGTCAAAAAACAAAACTATGGTGAGTATTAAAAAGTACAATTGGTATAATGTGCAAATCATGCCAAAACCGTTGTATTTCGATTCAAAATGTTACTTGTAACCGAATTCCCTTTCGTTTTGTCACTTACAGTTCTATCTGTTGATACACTTTTGGAACATTATCTTATGCCATACCGCATTTCCTTCCTTTCAAGTACGTTCAGTTGAACTATGAAGTTATTCTGACCTGTGGTTCTTTTTTACAGCCTTTTCAATGTAGAACTTAAATTGTAATTACCTTGCATGCAGTTCTACCGCATGTTTACTTTTTACGAGGGTAACTTTCGAACGATCTGTAGAAAAATAACAAATTTTAGTAAATACGAATATTCATCTGCAAAAGAAATTGGAAGACATGCATTATCCTATATTTTAGATAGTTGGAACAAAATTTAAAAAAATGTACAATCCCACATTTTACTCTGACAGATATGTGAATTTATTGTAAAACAGTCCAATATTTTTACTTTCCATAATCCTAAAAGGAGAAGCAGTAATAATTTAAAAAAGTTCAGATTCTCAACACCTTTGTGAAAATAAATCATTTGAAATGAGACAACTGCAATGGTAAGTAAAGCAATAAATGCCAATAATTCGAAACCCGTCTTGGACATTTTTGCTCGAAAGATACTCTTCCACAGAAGGAGGAAAATAATTTGCAGTAAATTATAATATTTCTTTGAATATGTGACACTTTTTATATCTTTAAGAGAAGTACCCTCGACCGAAAAGGACGGAATTTTTTTCTAATCTCAGAAAATTGTGTTCCATCGGTAAAATGATGGTTATTTTTAAGATAAAATGCAACTAAAGTTGTCATAGATTTTTTGTACAGAAAATGCTTCTTATTTATGTTTCCACATTAGAAAGTGAAATATATAATTTTGGTTGACTTAGCAATAACTTTAAAATGGAGGGATCTTTTTTCACACAATTCCTACTATTAGCTCACTCTCTATATATTTATTTATCTTGGTGGAATTTTCAGTCGTTAATAAAATAAATTTTAAAGCGCTCGATTGATCTGAAATTTTATATACATGATTATTTTGAATGACAATACAGTAATTTAATTATAATTAATAAAAGTTAATTGATTAAAACTAATTATTCAAAGAGTTACAAATTCAGCCACGTTGGCATCCTTTTTGGCGACTTAGCGACCCTTTTGGCGACTTGAGTCAACATTTGAAAATATTTTTTTCTCTCGTTTTAAAGCATTCAGTTGAATTGAAATTTTATATACACGATTGTTTTGGATAACAATACGATACTTTAATGATAATAAATAAAAATCAATTACCACTTATTATTGTGATTCTGTCATATGTATATACATATGAATATTAATTGTAACTATTTAATAAAAAGTAGCTATATAAAATAAATTTTTTCTTTGTTGAGCTAAGTAGGAATTGACATTTTTTTTTATATTACTAATTTTAAATATTTATGTTATTCAATAATAATTGGTAATACTCACATTTACATTTTAACTAAATAAATTACTAAATTGTTATTTATAAAGGCATTTCGAATTGTTTGCTTTTGCATATTGATTCTGATGTATTTTGTATAAAAATTTTGTTACATGATTGAAGAGAAAGACAGAAAAAACTCATTAAAAATAACACCTGGACTTTCATAGTAATATATTAGTTAGTATTAAATAAATGGTTCTATGTTTGATCTTTTAAATGATGATTGAGAAAAGTATAGTTTTAGGAGTTTTTAATACATATTATTTCTCAATATATATATTTAAATCTCAGATCAAAATTTGAGAAATAAAATGATTCTTTAATGTTTACAGATAAATTAAATAATTTTTCAAATTAAACGTAAAGTACTAAGAGAAAAATAAGACAAACAGAGGAGAATTTTAAGTGGTTTAAAATGCTGAAGAACTATAACATGGCTCACACAACACTGATAACATAAAAGAAAATCTTCCTCTAACAAAGATGAATTTTTTGCGTACTGTCCTTGTATGACAGACTAGAATCAGGAGACAAAGGTGCAGGACTTTTTTCGATTACTAGAAGGAAGATGTCCAAAATGCGGGCACCAAGTTCTCGAGTTGACATAAGTTACATGGCAACGGTGGAATTAAAAATTGAAATAAACTTATTTCCTCAAATAAAAAAAACAACTTTATTTCAAATACGTGATGGCAGTATGCATCTTTTGTCATTTGATTTTACCGTAAGTAGTTCAAAACGTGCTTAGTTATTATTTTATTGCAATTATAAAAAATAACAATCCTTTAAGGTATCCGACTACGTTCGGAACGGTGATTTTAAAAAAGCGCATAAATGGATAACTTTCATGATATTTAGTGTCACTTAGATTAGAACACATGTATAAATCTGTTTTGACACACACACATTTTGACTAAAAAAAATATTTAAATACAATATTTCGGCAAAAAATTAACTTATAATTTTTTTTTTCTAAATGTGCTCCTTTTTTGAAAAATGCTTCTATTATAATAATATACTTGGTTTGTATATAGCTCAGACTCAGTACAGAGGCTGCTGAACTATATTTTTAGGAAATTGGCATTTTTCAGAGCAACCCACTGGAAATAATTATCGGCATTTTTCTTAAAATTTCTCCTCTTGTTTTTTGTAAAACGATAAACCCAATTTCTAAGTTATATATTTCGTAAATTTAGCTGAGCCGTACAGAGGTCTGAGCAATGTAAAGGCAAAATATTATTGTAATAGAAGCATTTTTCGCTAAAGGAGAATATTTTGAAAATGGGTCATTCTGTGTTCATTTTTTGTCATAATATTGTACTTCAATAATTTTTTATTGTAATGCTGTTCTTAAAACAACTTTATATACAGTTTATAATCTAAGTGACACTAAATATCATAAATATTTTCCATTTATACGCTTTTGCAAAATCACGGTTCCAAACGTAGTCGGATACCTTAAAGAAAGTGCATTACAACATTAAAAATCTAACTGACTAAAAACTAACTGTTTCCTCTGACGAAGCCTAGCCAATTTGGATAAAATATCTAGAAAAGTACTGTCCCTAATTTTTGGCTAACATTTCTACTTTAAACACACATATAGGGACATCTCATTTAACATTAAGGTATATAGGGGAAAAAATGCAAAGCACATTTTGTAGCAGAAAAAATGGATCAACACAGAAAAATGAGGAGTATGATGAAATATGCAACTTTTTCTACAGGACAGCGAAGCCAGAATATAGTATTTATATTGTTAAAATTTTTTATCCGAAAATTGTTTCCAAATCTTGGTCCTATTCTTTAACATTACACTGAAAACATTTTTATATAAATTATTTGTTTCAATAATTTTAAGTAAACACTGCTAACTCTTAGCTGAATTATATACAAATAACTAAATGTTTTATTGACTTCAACAATGTTTTTTACGTCTCCAATGTCTAACAAGAAACGTATTTTCAGTGACTATAAACTCAGTTAATTATCAGATTATTAGTGATTAATTATCTGATAAACACAGCGTGTTAACCCGGCACTTTACGCGTGAAAAGAACAACCTTAACTTCACGCGCAGAGTATCTCATACCCAAGGGTGCTTACATTCTGTTTTTACTGTAAAATTTGCATGCAAAGATGAAAAAAGAAGAAAAGTAGGAAATAAAATATGTTTATTATACTTTTCACACGTAAGTTTAGTTTTTCTGTTCTTTTTATAAGGGCATTCAACGCATTGTTTATATACTCCTTTAATCTAAGTCGCGAGGGAGTGCGATGTTTTCACTGGATCTTAATTTTTTTTCAAAATTTCGTAGAAACATTGTTTTTTGTTTTTTACATTCTTCGGTTAATTGAAATGCAAACCACTTCACAAATCAGTTCCTGGTGCGATGTTTAGTTGATGGTTTCTGTATACTTAACAAAATAGTTTGAGCGTTTATTGTCACAACGTTCAACAACATAAAAAATATTGTCATAGGCTAACGATTGGATTTTCTAGCTATTGAATATGATGTGGTCATTTTATCAAGGACGATAAGTACTCCCTCAGTTAAATTACATGGATAGATTTCAATAGAGGATTCATGCTTGCTAATATACTCTTCATCATCCCCGCAGAGAGACTTTTTTCATCCGAAAATACTGCTGTATTATATATATTAAGTACTGTATCTATTAAATTACTTAAATATCACATTTCTTCATCATAACTACAACAATGCGCCATTGTGTAAGAAATATTTTAAAGCGTGCTCACGCATTTAGAACTGTAACTGCCATTCACGCACAGGGTATGAAAACCCCGAAGAGGCGGTAACCAAAAATATACATTTAGAATTCGCCTACAAGCTAAGGTCCCTCAAATGATATGACCTTAAAGTCAGCAACATACAAAACTGTTCATTTTACGAAAACGGTTTAGATGTAGTCTTGAAAAATGTTAGGCGGTGGGTATGACATACCCTTCGCGTGAAGTGCAGGGCTTACAATCCTTCCATTGTTGAACCAACAAGAGAGGCAATTTGTTCCACTGGATGTATCCTCTTCTTTTTTCCAAAATTGTCGAAACTTACATTCAGAACTTCCCTCATATTTTGTGTGGTGATATCATTATTGTTCTCCAGATCTTACATTGATCAGATCTTTCAGCTAAATTCATATGCAAACTCTAAAAAATATTTATTTAAAACTAGCTACCTTTTCTATTTTTATGTACTTAATTTTTTTAAGAAATATTTTTTTAAAAAAAATTTAAACAAAAAATGTATTGGAAAGGAATTACTCTCCGTCTTATATCAAAGCATAGCGTAGACTATGCATAGTATTTTTCGTAAGGATACATAAATTTATATATAAAGTAAAGCAAATATTCATCTCTTATTAGTATTATTTTTTTAATTTTTTGCTTCCGGTAAAATGAAAACAAAAGTAGAAAGGGAAACATTACTGAATCTTTTAAAATTAACTGCTTGATTGATACATTTTTTCATGAAAAAATAAAAATTCGGATTTAGTTATATGTTATAAAGGGTATTTGAAGAAATCCTGCAGTGCACGAGAAAATGTCATTTCACATGCTGTTATGTAAATTTAGCCGATTCCGATTGAAATTTTTCTATAACTTTTTTTAGAGTACATCAGCTAAAATTCGAAGAACATGCATACATTTAACAAATTAAATTAAAAGATTAAATTAAAATATAATAATATTTTTTTATTTGTGGAATATTTACGTAAATTAACTCAGTGGCACGACAGTCCATGAGGGCGAAGGCCTACTGTGCCTAACTCAGTATACGCGGCCTTGGGCCCTGAGGTGTATCAGCAGATGATCCATTGTTAAGTTCCCATACAAGTTTGGTACTCATTTATTGACCCACTGAAAGGATGCAAGGTTGAGTCGTCCCTGACCAGCCTGAGGTTAGAACCTAGGACCTGTGGCATGGAAGTGCGATTCACTAACCGCTTAGCCACTGGGCTTCGTTCAGGTAAAATATTACCACACAAACTTTCCAATTTGACACCAAAAATAATTCTTTTTAAAGTTCATCAAAAGTGAAAAATCTGATATTATAACCACAGCGATTATAACTGTAACTAACCGCCCTAAACACACAAAGACCCTTTAGAAACCATTGATCTTCAGTAGAGACTAATTGTGGAAAGAACGTGATCGCTATAAAAAACCGCTCATGTACTTTGCCCATTATTTTTCTTAAAGATATATGTTGTCTGTAAATACTTTTAAATCAATAAATAACTCTTACACTAAAGATATACTTTATTAAACCTAACACCAAATGTCACTGTTTTATTTTAATCTTTAGCATCCAATGCTCTACAGTATTTTTTCATTCAATTTTTACTATTAGTTCATAATCTCCCTATATCTTTTGTTCAAATTTCTATCGTTAATAAAACACATTTTAAAGAGCTCAATTGAGCTGAAATTTTATATGCATAATTATTTTGGATAACAATTCGGTAATTTAATTATAATTAATAAAAATTATATGATTAAAACTAATTATTCAAAGAATTAAAGTTACAGCCACGATGGCATCGTTTTTGGTGAATCAGCGACCCTTTTGGCTGCTTGTGCCAAAACTTTAAAATGAATTTTTCTCACATTTTAAGGCCCTCATTTGAGTTGAAATTTTCTATACACGATTGTTTGGGGTGATAATACAATAATTTAATTATAACTAATTAAAACTAATCGACTGAAATTAATTATTTAATGAATTACAGATACCGAAAGTTAAGTTGACTTCATTTTTAGCGATTTGGGTGAAAACTTTAAAATAGTTTTTCTCACATTTTAAAGCATTCGGTTGAACTGAAATTTTATATACTCAATTGTTTCGGATGATAATACGATATTCTAATGATAATTAATAAAAATTAACTACCCAAAAATTTTGTATTTTTGTCATATGTATGTACATATTTATATTGATTGTTATTATTTGATAAAAATTAACTAAAATAAAACTTTTTTTTGCTCAAGTAAGTAGGGATTATTTTTAATTTTTTGCATATTACTTGTTTTCATTTAATATTAATTATACTACGAAATTAACACACACAAATTTTATGATGTACCTCAAAGTTTTTCTTTCACGGCGAGCGATCCTTGTAACTATTTAAATAAAGAACTGTAGTATAAATTAGCCATTTAATCCTCCCCTGCCCTTGTTTGATAATTCTATTCTTTGTAAAAAATAAGAAGCTCAATATAGAAAAGTATAACTTATTCTTTTCTTTTTTCTTTCTTTTTTTTTTATTATTGCTGAATTCAACGCATTTTTCCATTGCATTGTTGAATTCATTTACATATGTTCTAACAACTATTTGATCTAATTACTTGCACTTCTTTGGGGCTTTTCTTTCCCATCTGTGGCAGTTAATTTTATTTGATTATCCTTTTTCTAGTTCAAATTATACTTCTCCAAGGCAATTATTGTATTTCTCTTGTAAATGAGAATTTTGATCTTCGAGATTTAATAAACATTTTTGATTAAACAAGAGGTTGCTGAGTTACAATTTTCAATTTAGATTTTAATGCAATTTTATTTAATGTTTTGTTTTTATTTCAGCATAAAGATTATTTTTAGATTACCAAAATTATTGCAAAAATCTTTGAATTTTGATACTGGAAGCTCCTTTTTTATTTATCCTCTATTTTACTTGTACATTGCATTGTTGAATAATTAATTAATTATAGCAAAATTAATTGTGCTGAGTCAAAAGTTATAGCGAAGAATGACTGTCAAAAATATTTACCTAAATAGTATATATTTTTGTGGGGTTTTCAATCTAAGTTAAACCGGATTAATAATACTCTTATCTTGCTTTTAATGATAATTCATTTACTTTTCGGAAGATTTATAAATTTTATGATTTTTTTTTTCGTTATTTTTGTTAATTTATTCACAATACCTTCTTAAGAAATATATTTTTACGTTAATTAGGGCTCGAGGATTTTATGCGAATCGGTCGCAAAGAACAAGACAGTTCTTTAGGAGCGATGGAAACTTGTTGTCTGAAATCAAATCCTTGAAATACAGGATTCGGCAGGAAAATTCGCAGAATAAATATCAGGAGATTTTCACACCTTCTACAGCACTCAGACACAGCTATCAGTCTCCAAAATACACGTATGTAAAATATTATTCACAAGTTCCGCTCGTCCTACTCAACAACCGAGCTAATCGCTATATGACTGTTCACGTTCAAAGCAAGACTACTATACTCTCTGTTTCACCTTAAGTTGGCAGCGTTGGGAAGTGTACGCGGACCAAATCACAGCCACTACAGGGTTACTCAGGAAAGAGTGTAAAATAATAAAACTCCATATTTATGAGCAAAAAATTACTCTTGAAAAATTTGTTCATTAAAATTGTATGAGCTTTTTTTTTTTTTGGTAATAGTATAAGCCCCTTCTTTAATCGAAATATTTAAATTTTAATATTAAATTTTGTTTCAATATGTTTAAAAATATTGATTAATTAACTAGCAAAACTTTTCTCGAATAAAATCTCAATAGTTCCCAACATGTTGATTGCATTTTTTTAAATGAAAAAATACGGTTAAATTGTAATTCACATGCTATCATTACATTGATTTTTTTATGTGACTTATATATGCTATTTTCAAAATAAACGGCTCATATATCTTTAGTTTCATAATTTCATTTATTACATCTGTTTATAAAATAAAAATTTCTATATCTTGTTTATAAATAATTAATCACCTTTTTTCCATTATTACTGTTTTAAATCAGTTTATAATTATTATTCATATTACATGTAAATGCCGTTTATGTACGTTAGCTTAAGATATACAGACGTACATAATAGAATTTGGGGATTAAAAAAAATTTATCAATATTAAAACTTATAATCTTTTATAAAATTTATAGTTTATCTGGAAAATAATGTCTCGATGCATACTTCAAAATTATGTTACCAACATTATATGAAAAAGTTTATATATTCAGCTCAATAATTATAACTTTTAAAGAAAAAAAAAAAAGATTTATTATAAAAATTTTAATACAAAAATTATATATTTTGATATTTAGAACTGTTTTGTTGAAAAAAAAAAAAATGTTTAAAATTTCAAAAAACAACAAGAATTAAGATAGCGCACGAGATATAAAAAATATTATTCATCAAGAGGGACGTTTTTTGGAAGATCGAGACTGGTGTATAGTAGCCTTCTTCAGGTTTTCAATGGGTTTAAATTTCAATTCGGAGAATATTCGAAATTCAGTTAGCTTTTATCAAAAAATTTTAATTTTTTCCAACGAGTTCGTAGCTTGATTGGTAAGTCGTCTGCTTTCTATGCTGGAGGTTAGGGTTCGATTCCACGCGATCAACTTTTTTTTCTTCAATTCATTTAATTATTTTTTAAAATTAAATTAATTTATTTATGAAAGGTTTATTAAATATTAAATGATATTTTTTGTAATTATTTTCTATTATAAAATAAAAAAATTACTTTGATTATATATAAATAATTATATTAAATTTTATAAATATATTTTATATTAATAAATAATATTTATAATAAAATATATAATAAATATTAAAAAGATATTCTACAAAAAAAAAATTAGTTGCAAATAGTTTTATAATGTGAAATACAATATACTATAAATAAAATATTATATATAATATAAAATAATTTATAAAATATATTATTATTAAATTAATTATTTTATAATTAATATAATAAAAAAACATGTCGTTTTTATATGTTATTAAATTAATTATTTTACAATTTTATAAAATATTTAATAAGTCCTTTTCAAATAAATTTATTTAATTTCAAAAAATTTATTTAAATAATTTTAATAAATTCATTTAAATAATTTCTATAATAAATTAATAATAATTTTAATAATAAATCAAAATTTTAATAATAAATCAATAATTTTAATAATAAAGTAATAATAATTTTAATAATAAATTAATAATATTTTATTAATACTAATGCTTAATAATAATTATAATAAATAGTGATTAATTAATTATAATAAATAATAATTGATTAATTAGTATAAACAGTGATTAATTAATTAATTTTAATAAATAAATAATTAACTAATTTTAATTATTTATAATTTTTATTAATTATTTTAAATATTTTTAGTTAATAACTATTTTTTAATATTTTTAATTAATTATAATTTTAAATATTTTTAATTAATTATAATTTTAAATATTTTTAATTAATTATAATTTTAAATATTTTTAATTAATAATAATTTTTAATAATTTTACTAGTAAAAATTTAGTTATATAAATATTTTAATTTTTATTTAAAATACAAAATAATTAAAAAAAATATCATTTAATATTTAATAAACCTTTCATAAATAAATTAATTTAATTTTTTAAAAATAAAAATGAATTGAAGAAAAAAGTTGATCGCGGGGAATCGAACCCTAACCTCCAGCATAGAAAGCAGACGACTTACCAATCAAGCTACGAACTCGTTTGAAAAAATTAAAATTTAATTGTATAAAAGCTAAGCATGAATTTCGAAGCCGGGATTTCTCCGAATTGACGGGCCCATTCGACGGAATTCCATTGAGGGGTGAACACCCTAAAAGAGTACTACTATTACACCAAGTCTCGATCCCAAATGAATTTCCTTAGTCGTGCCCTCCCCTTGTAAGAACGAAGCTAAATCGCAAAGCGAATGGCGTTGATTTGGCGTGAATATTTCGGAAGAATGTAATCTTGAAAACCGGTTTTTTCAGCCAAATATTGTTGTTGTCAGCCAAAAGTCATGTGATTGTTTTCTACTGTATTCGTTCACAAGGATTAAAGAATAAATGCTTTTAAGATGTGATTAACTTAAAATATATCTTTAAACCTACAATTTATAAAATACATGATACTTTTTAATAATTTTCTGTGCATTTGCATTGATTTAAATTCCAGAACATGTTCGAACTACTTTTCCAAGCGGATTGTTACATTCCCTACCTTTCCCAACGCTGCCAACTTGATGTAAAACAGAGTATAATCGCTAGTCCAAACAATACTAACTAATCTCTAGTCAAAACAAGACTGACTCAGTTCCGGCAAGCGTCTACCTAATTATAGCCCTTTCGGTTCCTTCAAGAAAGATCCACTTGCGAACATGAAATTAGTGTAATTCTCTACTTTCTTGAACAATCCATAGGGTCCCTAACTCACCTTAAATGGTCACCAATATAGCTGTGATTTGGCCAAAACGGTCGCCAAAGATGTCAACGTGGTTGCCAAAAATGATCTCAACTCAACTCTATCACCAAGATTTTGCCATGTTGCCTTGGAATTGCTCTTATAACGTAAGGGACGGCATTGCTTGCGAATATTACAATTTTTAACATAAAATAAAAGAACAAAGAGTAATAAAATATAAATGCATTACACATCCAAATGCAAACTATTTACACTATTTTTACACAAAATTCGTACAGTATATTTGTAAAATAATTGACAAAAAAATCCCTACTTTTTAGTTGCATTGCATTGTATTCGGTGAAATATTTTAACAGGATAAATATTAATTAACATTTTCCAGGTAATGACGTTAAGCATAATCTGTACTTCTATCATTTTGGTATCCGACTACGTTCGGAACCGTGATTTTGCAAAAGCGTATAAATGGATAATATTTACTATATTTAGTGTCACTTGGATTAGAAAACGTATATAAAATTGTTTTAAGAATAGTATTACAAAAAATAATTATTGAAGTACAATATTTTGACAAAAAATGAACATAGAATGAAACATTTTCAAAATATTCTCCTTTTGTGAAAAATGCTTCTATTATAATAATATTTTGCCTGTATATAACTCAGACCTCTACACAGAGGCTCAACTAGAATTTTTGAAATATATAATTTAGAGGTAGTTTTATCCATGTTTTACGACAACAGAGGGGAGAAATTTTAAGAAAAAAACGGCGATAATTATTTCAATGGGTTGTAACTCTGACAATAATGTGAATTTTTGAAAAATCATAGTTGAGCCTCTGTAAAGAGGTCTGAGCTATAGACAGGCAAAATGTTATTATAAGAGAAGCATTTTTCACAAAAGGAGAACATTTTGAAAAAAAATTATGCTAAGTTAATTTTTTGCCAAAATATTGTATTTAAATAATTTTTTTTTTGCCAAAATGTCCTTAAAACAATTGTATACATGTATTCTAATCTAAGTGACACTATATATCATGAAAATTATCCATATATGCGCTTTTGCAAAATCCCGATTCCGAACGTATATATAGTCGGATACCTCAAATGAAAGAGATTTGCCATTTTCTCATTTTTTTGTAGTAGGCTATTTTTTTTTGGGTAATATTCAGTAACAAAAATTTCAATCTGATTTAAGTGTTAATTTTACTAATAGTATACATCTTTTTAATTTCCTACAGTGGACGTGGGAATTATTGGAAGTTTAATAGTCGACAAAACATGTATTTAATACTTTTATATTTAGTTTGGCAAACTATTATAAAACTGTCCAATATGGTATTTGACACTCTAAAATGCTGAGGAAATAAGTCACTTACACAGTAATGCTGCGAACGTATTGTTAAATTACTTGGGTTACTTTGAAATTATTTATGACTTGTAGCGTAGGTGATAAACAGCTAGCGACTTCAAATAATGGAATAATTAAACTTTTGATGGGCAAGGACGAGCAAATAACTGCACGAAGACAAATTGATGTATATATACAAAGAAATCTTAAATATAATCTTATTTACAATAATGGAAAAACGTGTTTGTTATAAATAAACTTTACAATGTGTGTGCGTGTTTCAGAAATGTCTCTCTGGAATTGTTACACTCACAAAAATTCAGTCAAATAACGTCTCTCTGTCTTATTGCAGACAAATCACAAGAATATTTTGAACTAGACTGACCTACATTCTGAAATCAGAGGTCCCTTATATAGTCTAACTGAAATTTCCAGAACGGTCGATTCCAGAGAGTTCTTTGGTGCTTCTTGGCGATATAATTTTTCTTCAAATTTGTCACCAATCAGGTTGTCGCGGCACGAAGATCGAGGGTGTAAGAGGGTTCGAAAAGTAGTAGACATGATCTTAAAAATAGCTACTTTTATTCTATATTTAACATTTTATGATTGATATACAACTTTATAGCTTAACTCTGGGAGCAATCTGAAATCTAAACAATTAATCTGACATAAAAGATTATTGAAAATCACTTAGCTTCAGTAGGAGCTCCTTGTGATTATCCTTCTTGAACTCCGATAGCTCGGTCAGCTCCAGTGTTATTTACTTCCACGACGAATGTTATTCCCAGGACGCGCGATCTCCCAATCGAAATTCACTTCTCTTATTCTTAGTAGGCATTGGCCCTCATGGGCTGTTTCGTCACTGAATTTAGCATATAATTATATTTACAAGTTGTTTTATAAGAATTTAAAGAACTGTGGATTTCAAACAGAAAGTTACAGTAAGCGTGTTTTTTTTTCTAATAAAACAGTGAGTGTTTAAAATATACAGTTATTTAAAAAAAATAGTTGGAAAAAAAAAGTAAAATTGATACATTACACAGAGACGTTAACATGTATAGATTACAATTCCCTTCGAAAGGAAATGTAAGTAAAATAAATAAACTACATACAATTCCTTTCGCCTTAAAAATGGACATTTATTCTTCCTTAAAAGTCTGTAACATACAAAAGAACAAATAGAAATAAACGAAATGGGATCTTTAACAAATTGATTCGATTTTTTCAGAATACCATATCAGTGCTTTTTTCAGGAAATCCAGTCACAAAAAGAAATAAATTCGGACTTCAATGTATACGATTTAAGGGTTATTTCAAAGAATCCTAAAAGGACCCAGAAGTATTCGGTTTTCTGTGTAACTATTTCTAGCAATTTAATTTCATTTACGAAGTTCTTTTTCGATTACATTTAAACTTTCTACCTTGTACAGGTCAATTCCCTCCTTTTGATCTTTCGCTATCTTTAACACAATTTAATTCGAATTGTTTAAAAGTTATGTGTTTCTGAAAAATATGCGTTCTCTTAATATATATTTTTGTTTCTAATGCCACCTGTCTGACGTAGTCAGATCGAGGCCCACGAAATTCATCGTGGAAAGGGGCTAGATGTACGCTTGTCGTTGGTCTTAGCCTTAAGCACCATATAAGTGACAGAACGATTTAGCTCGAAGAGATTCCCGAAGGGACGATAGATCTTTACGATAAATGGTGACACCACCGATCTCCACCTCTACAATTTAGGCAGGGAACTGAAGGGGAGGAAAATATTCTCCAGTACTCTGCACTCGTGATTTCAGCCCACAAGACTTTCGAACCCACTGATTTAACGAGCACGTACTCCGTGTGTACTCGGAGGGTATTTGGTGGCATCGAGCATCGAACCCAGGCTTTCTGGTATGGAGTCTGATGCTCTAACCACTAGGCTACCCACAGCCCCTCTCTTAACATGAAATGCTACTGAAGTGGTACGTATTTCTTAAGGTATACGAACACGTCGAAAATGACCAAATTCGGTCAAGATAGATATTTTTTGTTTTTTATTTTATTAAATTGAGCTATCTTATGGCTTTATGGAACATATTTTGGTTATTTCCGCTATCTAGAGGG
>BMAV01011886.1:98412-117875 GCA_019973955.1 Trichonephila inaurata madagascariensis | reverse complement strand
AAACGTGAAGTTTGAATGCAAAATGGATACTTTTAAATAACAGAAGTTTCAAAAAATGAGATGGCAATTTGGGGAATGTTATGTGAGATTGATACAATTGTGAAGGACGCCAAACGGGGGTTTTTCCCAAAATAAAGCCATTGGTCAAGGTGCATACCATTCCCTCCGTAAACCCCAAATCCCTAGAATCGCTACGATTGGATTAAGGTAGGATTGACTATTTATATTGATAGTGGTCGAGTAAGGTTAATTCGGTATTACTTGTATGTGTGTGTTTGTTCATCGTAGATTCTCACATATATAATCATTACCCAATCTGTTAAAAGTTTAGCTAAAACTCTTAATAAGACATTTAAAATATAAACATGTCTGTTCATTTTGAAAATCATACACCTCAGCTCCGGTAGTCAAAAAAGGTCACCCGAGGGGGCCTTTTCAAAAGATCTTAAAGTTTAGAAACGGATGTCAGCAATTTTGGCTAAAAAAAGCATCCCTCTTATTTAAAAATTATAGAATAGAACATCTCGAGAAAGTTTTGTGGGAAAAAGAGTTTCACCTCTTTTAAATCTTTAAAGAAAGAAGGGAAAAAAGCCCAAACCCCAAAATTTTTAAATTGAGGACACATTTAGGGTTAAACTCGAAAAAATTGATGCCAAATTTGAAAATTTGTGGACTTTAATGTAGATATTCATCCCTCTCATAAAAACTTTTTTTGTTTGCTGCTCATTTTTTTTGTGTATTATTAAATTTTAATTTTAAAATTTTTCATGTTATGCTTAAGTTTTAAAATTTAATCTTCACTATGTTAAAATTTAAATCTTTTAAAGAAGAAACTCTATACCAGCTGTCAAAAAGACATTTGTTCAAAAATTTAAATTGGTAAACGGGGTCTACCCAAAAAAAGAAAAACATGGCGGGGGGCTAGAGACAAAAGTTTGGGAACCTCTGCTTTAGAGAGAGTGCAACGTTAATAAAATACTCATTTACACTCGCGACTAGAGACTCTATTAAGTTTAAGTTTCCGCCTGGCTCGTATATTTTCTGATAAAGATAAATTAAAATGAAAGAACTATATAATTAATTAATAGATTTTTTTTTTTGAAAAAACCATTTTGTTTATTTTTAAATATCTTTTATAGAAGGTTTATTAAAGATGTCTGTTAAAGAACAAAGATCCAGTTTGATTACCATCTTAATTGACCAGGTGTAGTGCTTTACGAAGTTGACATGATAATTCAGCTATCACGCGTCCTCTTTATATCAGGAATATTTTTGACCTTCTTCTGGCCATAATCTAAATTTAGACTCATCATTAAGGCTGGGCTTCTTTGGTAGATTGTAGGACTATTAGAGTTAGTTGTTTTTATATTCAAAATGATAAATCCTACCTTCTTGTAAGTTTTATTGTTAGAACTGCCGAAAACATCTTCCAGAACTAGAAAGATAGCTAGTACATTGTTCACCGCACCTGTTGTAAAAATTATTGTATTCAATATTTCCCAGAAGAATGCAAATATGTGGCATGTCCTCTGAAGTTGTATATTTTTTTCATTTGTGCTGTGTTTTCGTAATTTTTTTTCGATCAAAACTTCTTTTATACTATTTTTCAATTCCCCTATTATTCCGCTCCCTATTACATGTATAAATATCTTATTCAATTTTTAATCGTTCTAAAAAACTTTCTATTCATCCATTTAAGTTCTTTTTTTAAAACTTCGTGAATGCACTTGATGTTTTTTTTTTTAAATTTAAACATTTTAAATTTAAAGAATAAAATAAATGTAAAAACAAAAAATAGTCTAACCCATATATAAAAGGAAACACGTTTGGTAGTCCGGGAGGGCAATGGATAGGGGTTTGGATTTCGGGTCCAAGGTCGGGGTTAATTTCCCCTGGTTGGCCTAATTTCAAAATTTGGGTTTTTTTTTTTATATTTTTTTTATTGAATAATTAAATTGATTAAAAATAAATAGTAATACAAAAATTTTCCAACTCCTATAAGAAAAAAATCGCTATTTCTTATTTGTCGCTTAATATTGAGATTTTGTCGAATGTATACATATATTTATATTAATTTTAACTATTTAATAAAAAGCAACCAAATAAAAAATTTTCTTTGTTGACCTAAGTAGCAATTGACTTAAAAAGTTTTTATATTACTTGTTTTTTTTCTCTTACGATTTCCTAAATTTTCTTCCGTCTTCTTTGAATTAAATTCTTCTAGTAACATCGAGATATGAGTATCATAGTTTGTTCATTTTCAGTAAAAGATTTGGTCTAAGAAAGAAAAAGGTTTTATGTGAGAAATTTATAAAGGTAACATTTTCAACACATTTTAAATTTACAAAATACCTTGGAATTTAACTCATCGTCTTTAGAGTTGAATCTATGTTTGTATCAATCAGCAAACACTTATTAAGAACTCCGAGGGAAAAACAACAATCCTCTTCCCCAAATTAATATCTTTATCCTCATGATGCTAATGTTTTTTATTTTTAAAGTGCGGTTTTATATAAAGAATTTTCCATATTGATAAGAAACAAGGATAATAACTTTCTTTTTAAAAAGCTGCACGAGAGAACAATTTAAAAATTAGAATTTAGGGCTAATAAATTTCAAACATTTTACAAATTACAGTCAGACCTCTATATAACGAAGTCTCGAAATCCTGGAAAAGAGTTCGTTATATCGAAAATTCGTTATATAGAGGTTCATCTTTTAATATGCTTTATAAACTACATTAAACAAATTTTAAATTCATAAACTGTATATATTTTTAAAAAAAAGTAATTCTTCACACCTTTTTTCACACCCACCCATATGTTTATTTTATGTATCATACCCATCAAAAAAGAAAGAAAGAAAAACTGCAAAAGAAAACAAGAAAAAAGAATGTCGAAGAATTCACTGTATTTTCAATATTAAGAAAATAGTTTTATGCTAAAATTAATGAATTTTAAGGATATTTTATAATTTAAAGCATACAAGTGTAATAATAAACATGCATTATTTTATAATTAGAACACGGGGACACGGGACAACTCCATTGAGGGTGAAAGAGGATATCGAAGATGTTTCTAGTGAACTGGGCAAAGGGGGTTATTCTTGGATGAAATGTCCAGAACTCTATTGCTTTCGGCGAGTTAGGATCTAATAAAAACAGTTCAAAATTTATGACCACCATAAAGTATGTTAAAGAGAGAATAACTTGAAATTTTTTCAAAAATACTTAAAAAAAAGAACAAATATTGAATTATAAAAGAAGAATTCGTTATAAAGAAAATGAACTTTGTTTTAGAGAGGTTATTTTACGAAGAAAATCGTGAAATGTTCAAGGTTCCAGGAAAAAGTTTGCAATATAGAAAAATTCCCAATATAGAGGTTCGACTGTATTTTTTTAATTTTTTTATTTATATATTTAGCAGTCTATTCTGGGAGGTGGTCTACAATTTACATATAGGAAGCTCAAAGAAAGATGTATGGGGTATTCATAAATTCTTTTGTGTTGCATATAAAAAGAACTTTCAGAAGAATTTGGACACCTAAGTTTCCCAGACACTGTCTGATTACTTCAATGTTGAAAAGCCTTATTCCTCTGTAGTAAAGTAATAAGATGAGATTGCTAGGAAAAGTTCCTTGCAGTTGCAAATCAAATCATATAAAAAGAAAATTAACCTTCTCAGTTAATACTGCGAAATCTCTTTTTTCATTGTTAATTATCTTTTGCGGATCATCAGACAGATAAATCGTTATGTTCTTTAATAAAGCTCTATTTATACTTTTAATGGCTATGATTTCACTTAATATTTAATTAATAATTAAAAAGCAAAACTCTTTAGCTGTAAGAAGATAATTATATATCTTCTTATCTGTCGCTCTCTCTATATATAAATTGTTTTCTTGTCAGATTTTCTATTTTCTGTATATTTATGAATATTTTGATTTTTTTTTAAAAAAAGAACTATTACGATTCATTTGTGATTCAATGTATGAATGTGTACTAAATATATTGAAGTATAAATAGATTTACTTTTTAAATGTAGTTACTATTCTATTTTTTTTTTTTTTATTTATTATCTTGTCATTCAGATATTTTTAAAATTCTTTTTATCAGTGGATGTTTGTATTATATAGCTTCTAAATATCTCCTATACCTCTTATATATTTTTCCAGAAATCGGCATAGTAGTAATTTTAAGTAATAGTACCGTATGAATCCTTGATGATGCAATAAAAGTTATAAATCTGCAAAATAAAAAATACTGTTTTTCTTAAAAATATAATTCAAATTTTTTGAATTTTAGTTTTTATACATGTAATACATTTTAAATTACAAATCCTACAGGTTATTCACTTAAACCTGTCATTATTATAATTATGGACTCTCATTATTATAATTATCAAGTACTATAAATCTTCTTCTTTTTTTTTTTTTTTTGAATGAGAAGAATTTGAAAGATATATTTCCAAAGGTGAGAAACTGGCTGACTTTTAAGATCGCCATGAACCATTTTTTTTGGTTTATTACTTCTAAGAGAATAAATAAATATCAAGATATATATAGTTTCTTCTCATTTAAGCTACTTTAGATACAATATAACACGCAAACATTTTTTTTTTAAAAAGGATTGCGAATGGATTGATATTTTTGAACTATCGCACTAAAAAGTTACAAGAGAGTTATTGGCAGCGAATCTTTAATTTTGAACCATTATGAAATGATTAGGACGACTCTTAAACTAGAATCATTCTCTAAACCAGAATTTTCCAAACTTTTTTGCTTCATAGACCGCTTGCCATGTTTACCGGCTTGGGGTTAGACCCCTGTTTACTTAATATTGAATTTTTACAAATTCATTAACTTAAATGTTGTTGTTGCTCATGCCACCTGTCTGACATAGTCAGATCGAGGCCCACGAAATTCATCGTGGCAATGGACTAGAAGTACGCCTATCGTTGGCTTTTAGCCTTGAGCACCATACAGGTGACAGTACGATTTAGCTCGGAGAAATTCCCGATGGAACGATAGATGGAGACACCACCTATCTCCACCTCCACAATTTAGGCATGGAACTGAATTGAAGGGAAATTTTTTCCAGTTCCCTGCACTCGTGATTCAGCCCACAAGACTTTCGGACCCACTGATTTAACGAGCACGTGCTCGCGTGTACTCGGAGGGTATTTGGCGGTACGGGCATCGAACCCAGGCCTTCCGGAGTCCGGTGCTCTAACCACTAGGCTACCCACTGTCTACTTAAATGTGTTTTTGGTAGGGGATTCTAATTTATTTAATACATGTGTTTAAAATTAAGATGTGTTCGTTTTCTAAAGTTTTTTACTCTTCACTTCACTACAGTTAAAAATTTAAATCTTTCAAATTAAGTAACTCTATACCACCTACCAAAAACACATTTAAGTTAATTTGAAAGATTTAAATTTTTAACTGTAGTGAAGTGAAGAGTAAAAAACTTTAGAAAACGAACACATCTTAATTTTAAACATGTATTAAATAAATTAGAATTTAGTAACTGTTAATAAAACAACTGATCAACAATCAAATGGTTTTAACGGGAGGGATGAATCAGATGCCTTTTAAGAAATTTTCAATATGTGGCATCAATTTTGTTGGGTGGAGTCCATCTCTCTCCTCAGTTAGCTTCCAGTCTTTTTTTTTTTTTTGTAATGAAGGTTGGCAACCGTTCTGAAATTTCTTTCCACAAGTAAAAGCAATTTAAAACTTTTTCACAATATTTCATTATTCGTCATTTATATCATAATGAAATATTACATAAGTAAATAAGTAACAACCCCTGTGTATGTGGAATATTTAATCCATTAATTGAAAGTTAAAATTGAAATTACGAACTGGTTAAATGAGAGCTGCAATCTAGACCCCCATTTACACCTCATTGACCCCTAATTTTTTTTCCTGCTGACGTAGACTCCCGGGGGTCGTTATAGACCACTCTGAGAATCATTGCTCTAAACCTAGACATAAGGATTTCGAGCCTCCACAGACTTAAAGTGAATCAGGTGTACGTTGGTTGTTTTTACACCATCAAAATAACATTCCAATGTGACCATGACCAGGACTATAACCATTTGGTTATTCTGACCGCAAAAAGAATTCAGAAAAGTTATTATGTAAATAATAACTTGAAGGCCGTAAATTAAGTATTTAATCGCGTTACAAATGTACATCAAATTTTATACATCCGAGAGACATAGAGAAGGAATTATTTGAGAGTCATTGATTTTTACACCTATGGTATCCATGGTTACGGACTCCTGACCAATGTCTCATGAGTTCGAGTCCTAGAACCGTTAAAGACCCGTCGTGTAGAGGGGCTGATACATGTTAAATCTGTCGTGGCTCAAAGTCCTTCCGTTGGCGTAATATGGAAGTTCACAGGGAGGGTGCTAGCTCAGGTGTCACCCTCTTCACTTGTTCAGTTACTTCAAAGTTTCGAGGTCTGTCGTTTATAGCCCTTTAATTGCTTTATATTGCGACGTTGATATAAAAACTCACTCATTTAATTTTTTATTTTTAAAGAAATTTTTACATTAGTGACTCTTTCTATTGATGATAGATTGCTGAAATTTAGGTGTATTAAATTGTCATGCCATGAGTTTATCCCAGTTTCTCGTCAATTATAATACTCTTATCCCTAATCGCACAATCGAGAATGGAATATCTTATTAATATACTGGAGAGACACACATTTGGATTTGTCACATTTAGATTTACTTCACAACATTTAACTTGTATTTCCAGTAAGGGTGTTGGAGTATTGGTTCACTTTAGTTTAATACTTGAATACTTTTCTCTATAAAAATTATTGAAGCATTTTTGCCAAATTATACTTATTCAAAATTTCAGAGAAGTAGTTTCCTAACAGAAAATTTATGGTCAAGATGTCTCTGTATTACGTCTAGATTGGTGATGGACCTCGTAGCTTTGAGCCTTGGTTAAGTGACGAGGATGATACCTGAGCTGACCCCCCCTTTCCTTTCACCCCCTTCCACACCATGAAATGGAAGGACTTTGAGAAGGGGTACTCAACCTCCCCCCCCCCGCAGGGTCACATACATATGACAGATATTTCACGCGGGCCGCAACATGACGATAATGAAAAAAAAAACACGCTATAAGAGAAAAGCAACATTGTACTAAGCAAAATTTGTTAAAATATTAAAACTCGTTCTTCGCTTTTATTTCAATATTATACAACCTTTCTATAAAACACATAGAAAAATATTTATGGATGTTTTACTGAGTTATCGGGGAGTTTCAATGTGTTTTCATCCAGGACCAAGTCTCTTGTTTAGGTTCTACGATCAAAAACGAATGATCGAACTTTCCGCAAACTTTTTAGTATTTTGCTCTTGAATAATTGAATTTCTTAGTGGAATAGACTATCGCCGGGCCACTTAGAAAAGGTCGGTGGGTCGCACAGAGCATCGATAGATTTAATGTGTGCCTCACCACCTCTACACGGTGGGTTTTCAGTAGCACCAGGACTAGAACCCTCTGCCCTCGAATCCATACCCGTGAACACTATAGGCTACAGCGGCCTCAATAACCAAAGATCCATAAATGCACTGAAAAGGAGCTTTAATATTCTAATCGACAATATTTTAAAAGCTCAGAATAAAAGTAATGTTTTAAATACGAAATAAAGTAACAAAACTGAAAAAAAAAAACCTAGTTCACTCTCTCCCTATATATATATATATATATATATATATATATATACCTTGTGTGTGTTTGTGTGTGTTCCTTTTTCAACCCTTCAATAGAATATTTTTTTATTCATCCCCAAGTTCAAAAACATTTTTTTAAAATTTTGTAGTGGATAACCGATGTTAATAAAAAGCAAATTTTAAATTTCCCTTCATTTTGAAAAAATGAATAAATAGTAATTTAAAAAAAATAAAAAAGTCCAACAGCATATGCAAAAAAAATCGTTCATTGTGCGGCGCAATGAACGCGCTTCGGCCCCTAACCCAAAAAATTAGTGGGTTCGAATCCCTCCCTGGGATCCCTAATTTTTGAGAACGTGATTTCTTTTTTTTACTATACTATTTTAAGGGGAAAAATTTAAAATTTTAAACCCAAAAAAGAAATTCGTAGCAAAAAAAAAATAAGAGTCCAACACCCTATATAAAAAGGAAAAGGGAAAAATCGCAGGCAAAATCTTTTCCTATTTTCCCCAATTAAATTAAATTCTGTCTTTGTATATACATATTTATATATTGATTGTAACTTTAATAGAAAATAACTAAAATAAAAATTTTCTTTGACGACCTAAGTAGAAATTGACTTAATTTTTTTTATATTACTTGTTTTTGTTTTGCATGGCACAACAAATAAGAATTAATGCAAACAGTCAAAAAAAGGGCGCTTCGGGAAACGGTAACATTTCAAAAATGAGCCTCGGGCAAAGAAATATGTTAAAAGTCGAAAAAATGAAAAAAGGCTTCTTTTTTCATATCACCCCCCTCTCTAAAATCTGTTTCTTTTCCAAATTACCCCACTTATCACATTCTTGCAAGGCAAAACAAACAAAACATTGGAAAAAAAGAAACATTCTTCGCCTTAAAATGGCAACAACGCAGAGGGATTACTTCCTTAAAATCCTTACAGTGTCACTAAACAACAATGACAAGTCAAAAAGATCCCTTGCATTAAGTGAACAAGCAATTCCGCTAATGGCTTCCGAATAGAAAAGAAAAAACCCAAAAAATGGGGGAAACCCGGGGTTGGAACAAAAAAGAATACCCAGGTTACCCAGATGAAGAATTTATCATATCTTAAAATTTAAATTTTGGGGTTCAAATTGTTAATCCTTTTTAAAAAGCTTGTTGCCAAAGTGAAATGAATTTTGCATTCCATTAAAAAGAGCAAAAGCGGAATTTTTTTTTCGATAAGAAAAATTTGGAAATGTTTTTCCCCGGTGATTCTGGGGGGCCCGCCATTTTTTTTTTATCTTTCATTAACTTAACAAATTACTGAAATACAATTTTTTTGGGTTTGATTAATGCCCAAATGGGTAATTAATTAATGTTTAAAATAGAAATAATGTTTTTTAATTTTGGAAAAGGGGGAAAAATTAAGTAGTTGCGGTTTTTTAAAATAGATGGTAAGTTTTAGATACTAAATTTTTTTACTAGAATATTCAAAAAGGTTACAAAATAAGTGGGTTAGTGGAATGAACCGTATCTTTTTAATTTTTCTTAACAAGATAGTAGAATAAAATTTTTCCTACAAAAAAGGAAAAATAATATTATGTTTATCCACTTATTAGATATACGTTAAAGGAAAAAAAAATAACTTCGTTTCAATTTTGTTACATTTACCTTTTGTATTAAAGTCAATCGAGTGAATGTTAAGTAACATTATCAATGTAAAGCGTCACGAGGTCTACTGGCGAAAGATTTCGTAATTTTAAACCATGATCAAGTGACGCGGACGACACTTGAAATGACAAACCTCACCAAACTTCCACACCATGCCAAAGGGACTGAGCAAAAAACAGATTTATAGTTCAAAAATCCCCTCACCCTGGTGGACCTTCAATGGCACCATTCGAAAATATTGCCCGACAAGGGTTCAGTTTCCCTGAACCCTAAAGGGTTTCCACGGGGGCTTTATTAAGTTAAAAATTTTTTTTACACGAATTTTTTTTTCGATGTTTTGTTGCATTAGGATTATAAAATACGAGATATGAAATTTTTTTTTCAAATATAATTTATCACTTAAACAGTTATTGAAAAGACAAATATATTTGCATTTGAGGATATATAAAAAATTTAAACTATTTCTTGAAATATAACTCAAAATTAAATTTTAGGGTTTTTTTGCCTTTTTTTTTTAAATAGAAATTCAGTTTTTTTTTTTAAAATTTAAAACAATCAGCATTTTTTTTACGATAATTTAAAATTTTTTTTCAAAAAAAAATTTTTTTGTTGTTTTTTGGGGAAAATTTTAAATTTAAAAAAAAAAACAATTTGATTTTTTCCAAAATTCTCATTTTTTTTTTGACTAAATGTTTCCCAAAATTTCAAAATAGTACAAATGATGGACGATTTTTAAAAAATTTATATGATCGAAAAAACCGCTGCATATATTACAGTAAAAAGATACATGAATGTAAAGAGAAATATATACAGTTTTTTTTTTTTGTTACAAATGTTCCATGTGTGACCCCCTTGTTACGCTTTTTTAATCTGAAACCAGTTCGTTTTCCTTTTTTCGTCGCATCACTCTATCAATTTGGGTTTGTACTTTTTTCCAAAAGCCTTGTAGTCCTTTGTTTTTATGGTGTCAACTGCAAATGACACGGCGGGAAAATTTAACCCGCGAAATTTTTTGCACTACCTTTTTTTGGGGGTTCCGGTTTTTGGGGAAACCCCCTCGAATACTTCCGTGAATTTCAACCCCTCTGTCCCAAACCTCTTCATTGCTTCTTCAAGACCAACCGACCTGTCGCTATTTTGTTTTCACGCAAAACAACCTGTTTTCTTATTTGGTTTATGACATCTGGGATGGTGGAAATGACATTCGGCTTGAAAATTTTAAAGGGGGGTCGAGCTGGGGGGTTCCGAATCCCCAATAAAAGGGGGGAAAAATATTTTCGGGAAGAAAGTCGAGCTTTTGCCTGGGAAAAGGATTCCTCTCGCGAATAAAAAAACGGGACCCCCTTCTATTCTATGCTGGGATCATCGTTTGTAATAAAATCTGTATTCTTTTGTGTTTGTATTGTATGGTTCTGTTCATTTATTTTTTCCATGATAAAACGATAGCAACAACAACCTGTTTTTTTTAAGGCTGTCTTCGGTTTGTTAAAAAATGGGGCGGTTTTTAGGAACATTTTTTTTAGATATAAAATAAATGAAAAAATTAAAATGTGATATTCTGGCTTCACTATCCTTTAGGAAACGGGATATTTTTTTCATACTTCCCCTTTTTTAAATTGGTGGTTTTTTTCTGGTATGAAATGTGGGGTTTTTCATTTTTTTTTTCCTATACCGTAATGTTAAAAAGAGCTATGCCTTCACATATTAAAACAAAAAAAAAGTAATCATGAAATATTTAAAAAAATTTTGGGAAAACACTATATTGTTAAAAAAGATTTTGGAAAAGGTTTTTAAAATTGGAAATTTTCATGGAAATTGGGGGGGATTTTTTTTGTCAAAAAAAATTGCTTCATACGTTTAGTTCAAGCTCTCGTACTTTTTTCTGAAAGCAGCCTTAAGTTGAAAAATACCATCGCAGAATGCTCTTGTTGGCTGGTACTTCTTTTCCGTAGGGATTTCTAAATGCACGTTGCACCGATATAACTAAAAAAAGTGCATTCTCTGATCCAAAAACGCTTACCTGTCATTGTCCTTTTTGTTTTTGGGTTTCAATCCCCGCGATCTTGAATGTGCTGTTGATCATTGGTGAAAAAAAAATGGGTATATTTTCTTTACATTCATTATCACTTATTGTAATATATAGTAGTTTCAATAATATGATTTTTTAAAAAAAGAATTCATAATTTTTGCTCACCCCCAAATTTTATTTCAATAATTCCTTTTGAACTAGTTAATTTCTTTTTTAGAAAACATAAATTACATATTTTTTTTTAAAATCTTTTAAAAAAAATTTTTAAAAACAATTTGTTCAACTTTCAATAAATTTCTTTTTTTATCTCCTGTATTTATTTCAGAATCTAGAAAAACTCGTGTATTTAAATAACGCTATTTCTCTCTCCCGTCATCCGAATAATTACTAGGAAAAAAACAATTCCCCGATCTGATAAAAAAAAACAATTCGTAAAAAAACTTTTTTTATTTGGAAATACATTTGTCTTAAAAAACAAAACATTTTTAAAAAAAAAAATATGGGAAAACCGGTTTTTTATTAGTTCATTTTTTTAAAATTTTTAACAAGGACAAAAACATTTCTGTAACCCTTTGTTTCGTGTCAGATCTTTAATAAAATTGTAAAACCCATTCGGGGACGTTAAAATAATTTTGAAATTTATTTTAAAGATTTGCTGGTTTGTTATGAGTTCGAGCCCTTGTACCACTGAAGACCACTTGTATATAGAAGGACTATGCACGATAAATTTGTCTATGCTCAAGAGCGTGAGTGGGTGATTATTAACGTCGCCCTGTTACGCTACTCGAGGGCTTTTCGCGACTGACCTTGTCATTTTGAACCAAGGTCAAATCACGAGGATAACACCTGAGCTGGCTCTTCCGTCCTCTTATTTTTGGAAATACGCGGTATATTAACTAATAACTTGTTATTGTTGTTACTAATGCCACCTGATCGGCAAAGACCAGATTAAGGCCCAAGAAATTTATCATGGCAAAGGGCTTGGAGACGCCTGTCGTAATGATTTAGCTCGGTTTCACCCCAATTTTGAGGGAAAACATCCTGGGGCGGGTGCCAGGGGCCTACTACCTCTCTTCCCTTCCACCAACCTCACGAGAGGACTTGCGGCACGACGGCGATTTAAAGCGACCCCATGCCACGAAGGCACTATACATTTACAAACATCTTTTTCAGGATTTGAACCCAGACCCAACGGCACAGCAGTTAGCGTTGCTAACCACTATATCGGATGGGAGACCGCTCATAACTTAACTTTAGTGGCGCAACAGCTCATGAGGGCCAAGACCTTGGAACGGGCTCACGCTTCTTTTCTGTAACATGTCCTTTGAGTACTTCTGGGGCCAAGATTATTGGCAACTCTTTTCCAACCAAAACCCAAAAGTGAAAGGGAAAGTTAAATGCAAATTAGATAGTTTTTAAATAACAGAAGTTTCAGTAAGTGAAATGGCAATTTAGGGAATGTTATGTGAGAGATTGATACAATTGTGAAAGGACGGCCAACAAGAGGTTATTCCGAAGATAAAGCCAATAGGTCAAGGTGCATACCATTGCACTCGCGCAAAGACGCCATTCCCTACTATCGGAGCTACGATTGGATTAAGGTAGGATTGACTATTTAATATTAGGACTTGTGTTATCATTGGAATTGAGATTAGGCGGGTTAGATATTGATAGTGGTCCGAGTAAGGTTATTTCGATATTACTTGTACTTTGTGTTTGTTCATCGCAGATTCTCACATATATAACCATTATCTAATCTGTTAAAATTTTACGTTCTAGTTCTTAATAAAGTCATATTAAGAGCATGGCTACTTCTCATTCTTTAATTGACCCTACACCTCTAACTCATGCAGATAATCTAAGAGAAGGTCACCCGATGGAGGCCTTTTCCCAACCTACTGTGCCAAACTCAGTATTCGCGACCTTGGGTTCTGAGGCGCATGACCAGATGTTCCGATCAGGTGGTCAATCCGACGCGAAACCCCCAGTGTTGAGTTCACAAGCAAGCTTTTTTCTCATTTATCGACCCATTGAAGGGATGAAAGGATGAATTGACATTGCCCAGTCCGGGAATAGAACCTCGGACCTGTGGTGTGGAAGCGCTATGTACTAACTACTCAGCCACTGGGCTTCTCTAATACTATAAAATAATTTAAAATGTTCAATTAAAATTTTTATCAAATAAAAAACATTTTATAAGTAATTAATGGAATATCGGTTGAAAAACTCTGATATTACATGAAACAGCAAAATGCCGCATATACATCGGATGTTAATATGTACCGAATCAACTAATACCATGTTTCTGCTAAGCCATCATTAAAAAAGAGATTAAAAAAAAATTTACGAATGTTTCACAAAACGTTTTTCTCCCCAAATTAAAATTGAATCTATGAATTATTCAAATTGTAATATTTCAATTTTAAAGGCATATGTTGAAACTCGACACATTAGTAACACTGCATGTATGCTTATTATTTACATTTATGCTCACTGATCATTTTGTATAGTTAAGACTATGTTCCAAGTTTTGTTGGTATGACAATTTTTTATGGCGGAAAAAAAGTGTTCGTGTAATTTATTTTTTCAAAACAAATCTCAAGGTTGCATTATTATGCCATTTTAGAAAATTAATGGTAGTATGAGTGTTAGGAAATTAAATAATTAGTTTATTTATATCACAGCTATTAAAATTATTGTATATACATTTACATTGAAGTTATTCTTAATATTGTAACTTCGGGGGACGGGTAGGGGATGATGAACTCACAGAAAATTTTTAAAATAAAAAAAATTTTATTTTCTCAACAAAATAATTAATATTGATAATATGGAAATGTCTTTTTTCGCCAAGCAAGGGGTTCAGTCTTTTTAAACATTGGAGTTCATTCGCCTCATTCTCTACAATCACTGCTTTGTCCGGGAATTTTTCCCCCAAATCTCTGTAGGGCTAGATAACTTCTACACCACCACCCGGGGTTCATCCTCCCTCTTTTCCCCTTACCCGAAAAAAACCCCTTTCATCTCGAAAAATCTGATATCCGATCTTTTTTATCCCCCCCTCCCATCTCACTAAAAAAAAAAGATCCTTTTTTTCCCAGGGTGGGTCCATCCGCCCTCGTTTTCTCATTGGCAGGGCTACAAAGTTCCAGGTCCTCGGACTCATTGCGTCCCTTTTGGGGCGGAATTAACAATCGCTCTCCCTATAGCTTTTAAATACCGGCGCCAGACGACTCGTCCGAACATCTGGACACTTTCATCACGCTGCCATTGTTTCTTTAAAGCCATTCTCTCGTTGTCCTTCAAGGCGTCAGTCTCCTCAGTCAGACAAGCCCCGTCAATTGTCACCTTGTGGGGGCACTTTTATGTCTATTATGCCTTCCAGACATGCGGTTGCTGTGGACCCGATTCCAAACAATAGACTATGATCCCAAAGCCACGTGCACTGTCTTCGAGCCACTTGCGCTAATCTATAAAACTAGACATGAATGGACGAGTGTGGGTTGTAACAAAGCGCCGTCGTTACAATTAATTATTTCATTAGAATTTTCAGAATATGTTATTTATGTGGTGTGGGGGGCAACACAACCATTCTCTTCGGTGTTATCTTCATCTCTTGAGAGGAATTTAGAGCTGCCTATTTTCGTCTCAAAGGCACTTGCATAGTTCTGAAGAGGAATCTGATAAACTTTCAAGTGTTGGGATCAACTTATTTGATATAATTTTATCTAAAAGTAATTATGGATTGTGAAGTATTAATCACACTTATGATGTAGTAATACTTTCTAAAGGTTAATTTTTAGATATTAAAATTAGCTTTGCCGATGACAGCTTTATAGTCAAATGGTAGAGATCGATATCAATTACTTTTGAGTCCTATCGATGAGTACTCTTTTGTTTTTGAGTTACGTAATATCGAAGACAACCAACTAGCGACATTTCTTTACACTTAGATCAGAAATTATTATTTTTTCTATTGGTGTAGTACAAACTAAAGCAATATCCACGGCGTATTTTTGTTTATTTTCTAAAACAGGAGAATTTTCCCCACTCTATTCAGTTTACATCATTTTCCAGCTAAATCAAATCGCTCTTTTCTTTTTAACTCCAATATGATAAAATTATCTTTGACCATTTTCCTTATTTGGTTATTGCCAATAATTTTAAAATGGGAAGTCCTAAAATAAACTAAAGGAATAATTAATTTACCTACATTGTGTGGCTGTGAAAACAAACCACTGATCTTTTAAACGAGAGTGAAAAAAACTTTTTTGTAATTAGCGATCTCTTCTCTACTCTTGCAGTGTTTTCTTTCTATCTCTTCCAAACCTTAACGAGATCTTAAAATTAAAGGTTTTTATTGAAAGCCCGGGTTCAAAGTAATTTGCATTACTGTATTTCTCTAGGGTAATGCTTGAATGTAACTGTATTAAGGCTTTAAAGGACTTTCTCTGCGCAAATCCCTTTATTTAACAAGGTTCATTATATTATCTGAATTATTGTTCCACTGAAAAGCTTTTATTTCTAATTACTTAAATGGGTTAGGAATAAATATGTCCTTTGTTTAGCTCAACGGGAAAGATAAAAGGATGAATTTGAAGAAAAGGGACGATTAAATATTTTATTCAAATATTTTAGCACATGTATGGAAATGTCTTTATCAACACTTCACTTATACGCAAGAGAAACAATGGAAAGATTTGGAATAATTGAAATGAAGATGAAAAGGAACGAATCGCATAAATAAAATGATTAAGTATTGATACAATATATTGAGTAAGATGTCTTTAAAATGTTTTTTTCGCGAGAGAAGAAGAGAGAGATAATTTTTGTAAATTGTTTGAATTCAAAAAATCTCTGTAATTATATATTTTAATGGGATTTAATGTTTGATTTTTGAATTAATTTTACTCTAGTGGAAACGGTTCTTAATCTTTCTTTTGTATTAAGGACCACTTTATAAGTAAAATGGTTGAGGACATATTTTTGGGTATAATCTCCCTTTTACACATTTTTAGTATTTAAGACATAAGGGATATCCAAATCAAAATCTCAACCGAAAATTTTCCATTTAGATCAAAATTACTTCTTCGAGCTGCTTAAACTGAGAACCGAATATTCCCCCTGGAATACCATAAATAGTTTATCAAAAAAGGGTTCTCTTTGCTATTTATTTAATTGCAATTGTAATTTCCCAACAAATAAGAAAAATGAGCTGGCCCCAGAAATTCATAAAAGAATCATTGAAGGAAATAGATGTTTTTACGCCTTGAAGAGTTATTTCAATTCCAGTTTTCTCAAATTAAGAACTAAATTGCTTCTTTACAAAAGCCGTATAAGATCTATCCTGACTTCTGCAGCAGAGATTTGGCCATTGACTTTACGTGATGAGGAAGCTTTGGGAATTTCCGAGACAAAGATCTTACGCAGTATTCTTGTGAGTGATATAGAAAGTGCATTCATTCTTAATTATCATAATTTTTTTTTGAGAAGCTAGTATGCATATTACTTATGCGACGTAAAAATTCCTATTACTCGCCCCTCCTATGAATTTAGCCCCTGTCCTTATTTTATTATAGACCCTGTGTATTGAATAATGGAGATTGGACGTTACATAGAACTCGACTTCATATTTCTTATATAATTAAGTGTCGAAATTGGGGTTATTACCAACTCAAATACAGTCGAAGTCACTAAATCCTGGAAAAAAGTTCATTATAAAGAAAATTCGTTTTATAGAGGATCATCTCTTAATAAACTTTATAATCCACATAAAACAAATTTTAAATTCATAAACACTATATATTAAAAAAAGTAATTATTCACACCTATTTTAAAATTAATATATGTTTATTTTATATATCATACCCATCAAAAAAGAAAGAAAGAAAAACTGCAAGGAAAACAAGAAAAAAGAATGTCGAAGAATTCACTGTATCTTCAATGTTAAAAAAATAATTTTATATATATACTAAAATTAATAATTTTTATATATAAGGACATTTTATAATTTAAAGCATACAAGTAATAATAAACATGCATTATTTTATAATTAGAACACGAGGACATGGGACAACTCCATTGAAGGTGAAATAGGATATCGAAGATGGTTCTAGTGAACTGGGCAATGGGGATTAAAGGTTGCACTTCTTGGATGAAATGTCCAGAATTCTATTGATCCCGGAGAGATGGGATCTAATAAAACCAGTTCTCAAGATTTATGCCCCCCTTAAAATGTGTTAAAGAGAGAATAACTTGAAATTTTTTCAGAAATACTTTAAAAAAAGGAGAACAAAAATTGAATCACAAAAGAAAAAGTTCGTCACAAAGAAAATGCACTTCGCTATAGAGAGGTTATCTTGCGAAGAAAATCGTGAAATCTTCAAGGTTCTAGGAAGAAGTTCGCTTTGTAGAAAGATTCCCAGTATAGAGGTTCGTTATATAGAGGTTCGACTGTACTATCAACCCCACTTTTGTTCAAAATTGCAAGGTCTGGTACCAGTATGTAACACTAAAACGACCTCCATACAAATCAACTAACTATACCTCATATATATATATATTATCCCTTTACATATAAAATTTATCCTAATCCCCCTCTGACCATCCCGAAGCTGAATTCAGGGGGAAATTTCCCTTCCAATTCCTCCAGCAATCCTTCAGTCGTCGCCAATCATTCGATCCCAAAACAGAACAAAGCCAATTGACTCCATCCCACCCGGAACGAAGTCTTATTCGGAATCTTCGGGCCCAAACAAGCTTTAAGTCCCGGAATCTTCTCCGGCAGAACTGCCTGATCCATGGGAAAATCGGTTTCATAATTAAAGAAAACAACCACCGCCGGGTAATTCGATTTCATAGGGTTGGTGCGGATCGTGCACTAATTGTGCGAAGCTCCCGAAAGCTTTCACTAAACAACCCATTCCAGAGAGAGGGACGGGGGTGGACTTAAATACCGAAAGCATTCGCCTGTAAACCCTTTCGTAATTACGGTGCCGAATGAAGTGAGTTATGAGGTGGGAATCCTTGGCTTTTACGGCGTAAAGCCGGGGGGGGGGGGGCGGTGAGGATGGATTTGATGGAAATATTGGATTGGGTCTGTTGGGGATGGTGTGTGACGATTCTTTTCGTGTTGGTTTGGAGGGAAGTAAATTTTGAGGAAGATTAAGTTTTTCACGGTTTGGTAATAATTAGGGTTTGAGAGTGGAAATGGCTCATTGGAAAGTATTGATTTGATATTTTAATGTAATTGATATTGATATGACAGTCAATATTGATCTTGTTAGGTGTAGGAATGGATAAATCCTGGTGTTATCTTATTGATCTTCGATTAATATGTGTCATAATACAAATTACGTTACTTAGTTAATGATTTAAATAATATGTGCAAATATTTATCTGTAAAGATGATGTGAAACTTATTGAATGATCAACTGTATGATCAATAGGGTGTATCATGGTTATATGGAGAACAAGGGATATAAAAAAAATTAATTGAATTCCTACTTAGGTCAACAAAGACAAATTTTACTTTAGTTACCTTTTTTTTAAACAGTTATAATTAAAATAAATATGTATATAGATATGACAGAATCACACTATTAAGCGACAAAATAGAAAGCGATTTTCTTTGCTATTTTCCATTTTACTTTCTATATAGGGTGTTGGACTATTTTTTTGTTTGTTTGCTTCTATTTATTCACTAATTAAATTTAATTGTTCTAATAAAATAGTATGATGAAATGAAAGCACATTATCAGAAATTAGGCCATTCTAGGTGGGACTCGAGCCCTTTGTATTAGAAGTCCAATACGTTATCCATTGCGCTACAGGGACACAACGAACGATTTTCTTTTCTATTTATGCTGTTTGACAATTATTTTTGTCTGTTACTATTTACTCATTCTTTAATTTAATGAATGAAAAAATATTTGAAAAACTGTATTAATATCAAGTGTGTCATCCACTACAAGTTTAAAAAAATGTATCTGAACTTGAATGGAGGAATAGAAAGTATTTTATTAACGATTAAAAATTTGAAAAAGATATATATATATATATATATATATATATAT
>BMAV01011886.1:61514-81062 GCA_019973955.1 Trichonephila inaurata madagascariensis | reverse complement strand
CATACCCCCCCCCCCCCATGTTTCGAAGACTTTAACCTGCTTGAATGATCAGAACGAGTACAAAAAAGTAACGCTCTATGACACAGTAGTATTCTAAATAAACAAATCTTTTCTATGAAAGGTTGCAATTAATTTCTCATGTCAAGTATGAAAAGGATATCTGATACGACTATTGTTTTGGAAGGCAGCTAATATCTTACTAAAGACAACATAATTCTTTAAAGTTGACTTGTAAGCGAAATTCAGTCAGTATCTACAGTGTAGATCGTAGAATTGAAAGAACTATTTAACAAACACCATTTTTTTCCTCTCAGATGTGAATTTTATTTGATCGAAGTTTATTGTACGCGCGATACATTCACTAGCTTCACATACTCAGAATGCCAGGTTAAGTTTTTGAAATTATAATGATGGCAGTATATTTTTTACAACCGGATGACACACCCTGTAAGTTTTGATAATTTTTTTTTAATTAAATATTAACCATCTGCTTATCCAGCTGGAGAATATTTGGCATATTAAAGATAACTTCGAAAAAGTTTGAGATAAGAGAGACATTCACATTGCGTTCTTTGACTTTAAGTGGTAATGATGTTCATTATCGTAATTTGGTGTCTTCTTGATTGCAGGTTATTTGCTCAGGTAACAGTCTTAAGAATTACCAGTCGGATCAGAACTGTTTTGTTTGTTAATTTCCTTGGCTATTAGCTTAAGCACATATCAAAATGATATAATTTTCGAACAACAGATCATTAACCTCGAATCCTCACATCAACTGGATTCTAATTTCTTTAAAAAAACTTGCCATATACCACTTGTGGAATGTTTACCTTTTCTTTCTTACTTTTTTTTTACGTATGTTTTATTTCTGCTGAGTACAAAGTTTCATTGTTACTGATTTCGTATCTGTTCAATCATAAATTACTTCCTCTCAGGAGGACCATTAAGAAAGATTATTCAATTAGTTATTTTCAATCAAGCACAAAAAAATGGAACATTAACTGTTTTTTGATTGAAGTAATGATAGTTTGTTCTGTTGAATATTATTCAAATAGAGTAATTATATTAATCAACTTACATTTTGATAGATTCAATTTAGTTTAAAGGACTTCACTATGAGTTATTTCACTTAAGTATAATCTAATGTGAATAAGAAAATACATTAATCTGAAACATTTAATGACCATCAGAAATGGAGCTTGTTAATTATTTGTTTATTTTAAGGTATCCGACTACATTTTTAAAACAATCTCCTCTTATGAAAAATGCTTCTATACTAATAATATTTTGCCTATATATAGTTCAGACCTCTGTATAGAGACTGAAATAGAATTTTTGAAATATATAATTTAGAAGTGGATTTATCCATATTTTATATAATACATCAAAGTGAAAACATTTTATTAAAATAATACAGAATATTATTTCAATTGGTAGTAACTCTGAAAAGAATGTAAATTTTTCAATAATCCTAGTTCAGGCTCACTGGAGAAGTCGTAGCTAGCAAAAGGCAAAATATAATGATTATATAAGCATTTTTCATAAAAGGAGAATGTTTTAAAAATAGATAATTTAATGTTCATTTTTGAACAAAATATCGCATTTAAATCATTTTAAATTGAAATAATATTCTTAAAATAATTTTATACTTGTATTCTACTTAAGTGATACTAAATATTAAAAGAAAATATTCGTATGTACACTTTTGCAAAATTACGTTTCCGAACGTAGTCCGATACCTTAAGAGTACAAAAACATACTTTTAAAATCAAGATGTAGCAAGTAAGATAAAAAAAAAAATTAAGTTAATTCCTACTTATGATAATAAAGAAAAAATTTGTTCTTGTTACTTTTTATTAAATAGTTATCATTAATATAAATATGTATATACATATGACAGAATCACACTATTAAGTGACAAAATAGAAAGTGATTTTGTTTGCAATTTTCCATTTTCTTTTCTATATAAGGTGTTGGACTATTATTTTTGTTTGTTACTATTTATTCATTCATTAAAAGTAATTATTTTAATAAAATATTATAGTAAAAAAAGAAATGACATTCTAAGAAACTAGGCCACCTCAATTGGGTTTTGAACCCACGACCTTTGGATTAGAAGTCCAACGCGCTATCCATTGCGTTGCAGTGACGTAGCGAGCTATTTTTCTGTTTATATATGGTGTTTGACTATTATTTTTGTCACTATTCATTAATTAATTTAATAGAATTAATGAATTAATATTTGAAAAAACTGTATTAACCTCAAGTGTCATTCACTACAAGTTTTAAAAAATGTTCAAAATTATTACAAGATATGCAATTTGTACTATATATAAAATTTTGTAGGTGATTGTATTTAGTAAAAATAAATATTTAAAAAAGCTTGTGTAAAATCTATAGTTTGGATAGTTAAAATTTATTTTTTCAAATTAAATTCATGATATAATTTTTTTCTTGAAAATATTTCTTTAAAAATTCACATTCTGTTTAATGAAGTTAATTTCAAGTATTTTCTACGACAAAAATGAGCGAACAATATTTTTAAAAAGAGAATTCTACCATTACACCCCAATTGTTTATTAAAATTATAAATATTTTTATAAAAATTTTCTTGGAAAATATTTACAATGAAATTTTCAAATGTATTAAATTATTTGTTAAAGTTATTTCATTTTTATTTTGTGAATTAGTAAATTTTTTAACTATGTAAATTGTACTTTTATAAATTCATACCGACATTAAAATTATTGACAATTTTAATCTTTCGTAAGCAAGATATTTAAATTATTCTTAACTCAATTTTTTAATTCGGTAGTAGAGGGGGACATAGATTTAAGGTAAAAATATAATTCTTTATACAAGCAATGAATATATTAAACAGCAATGAAAATTAAAAGTATAAGGTTTATCAGACTTAAACCTGTTTTCAAAGAAAAAGTTATTGTAAACAATATATATATATAAATATATAATTAAATTTAAAATTTTTACTTCTTGGAATTATTTGTGTTAAATGTTATTTTTACTCTGACAAATAATTATTAAACAATTCTTTTAAAATTGGATAAAACCGACTAAAAACAATTTATCTCTTGAATGAATTTGTTACATGTAAGCTTTTATAAGTAATTATTTAGGTATTAATTCTTATAATGATAGCCAATTAAGGTAGGATTCCCGATTGGTCAGTAAAATATGTTAACTTATTTTCTGTTCTAAAACTTTTATTAATAACCAGTTTATGAACTTTTGAAGCAAGTATATACGTGGTTACAATTACTGAAGTTCATTGATCATTGTGCAATGTTTTTTATGCATAACTTGCTTTGGTTCCACACGTTAATTCTTTGAAGACAATTACTTCATTGCACGTCAGAAAAAGATTTCTCTGAATTTTCTAAATGTTGTGGTTACGAAGTGTGATTCCGTAGCACTGTACTTTTTTCCTTTCGTGCGCTTTGGAAAGATCTGATAAAACATCTGAAGTGAAGTGAAATGAATTATTTTGGCTTTTAAAAAAAAAGACTATCTTGTTTTGTTTTGAAACAAAATAATCTGAAAGAACACGTAATTGTCATAATATTAGAATATTGCTAATTTTTTTATAGCAATTTTTGTTGGACAGTTATTTTAAGCTATATGTTTTCATGTTCTGCCTTTATTTTATAAGCTTTCTAAAATTTTAATGTATTTAGAAACAACACTTTTTTTAAAAAAAAAAAATTGCAAGAAATTTATATTTTTACTTAGAGATAAAAGTAATACAGTTAAGAAACATTTTTTTTGTCTGATGTACGTGTTATGAATTGTATTGTATTATTTAATAGACAATTTTTTCTTCATATTTCTACATACCGTATATTCTGGCGTATAACGCGCCCTCTTTTAACACAAAAAATTAGATCGAAATTTACAGGCGTGCTTTAAACACCACATATAAAAATCATAGGTTTAAAAATAAAAAGAAGATAAGCATTCAAAAAATTATATATGTAAATATTGTTTAATTAAAGGAAATGGCATACCACATGAATTTCCATTATAGAATAAAATGAAAAGTTCGTCATGCTCGTCTCACTTTATCTTCAGTCGCATTGAATTCTGTTTCTTCTTTATTCAAATTATTATTTATTTATGGATCAAATTCTTTTTGATCCATAAATGAATATTCAGTTTTCATTTCATCTAGTCGTTAGATATACTATATTTTTAAATGATATTTTAATTACGTCAGGTTTAATTGCATTCCAAGCTTTTATTATCCGCTTACACTATTCCTGAACTGGCATAACACATTTGGATTCCTTTTGTAAATCATTTTCTAATATATATATTTTTTTGTTCTTTAGGGATTTACTTCTAGATGCATACCGTTGTTTAAAAGCTTGTGTATACTACGTCGAATAAAGGACTTAAAAATATTAGAGCACTTCATGTACACATTTCAAATTTCTTCGTAAAATAAATTATAGCTTAAAAAAACTAAGAAAGTGTGAATCGAACTAAAAAGTAAAAAGTAATTCTTAATATAAGAATAAAATGATTAACGAGAGAATTAATGTCATTGTGGTAAAAGCGTGGAAGGCTTTGTACTACCTTTTTGCACTAATTATTTCGGAATAGAACTAGTAAGAGATTATAACAATTGATAATAACTACCCCAGGCTTTTACCATAAGGATATTAATTTTATCGTTAATCATTTTATTCTTATATTAAGAATTATTTTTTACTTTTTAGTTCGATTAACTACAAAATTGTGTTTTTTTAGTTTTTTTAAACTATAATTTATTTTTCATTTTTTTAGTTCGATCTACAATGAAAGCATGTTTTTTTTTTTAGTTTTTTAAGCTGTCATTTATTCATTGATGAGAATTAATCTTTTTTGTTTGTTGTATTTGTATTAACCATGAGTGTTTTCGCTTTAGGGTTGTGACATTCTTTGTTCACCAAATATGGAAATGGGATCTGGAATTAGTCTCCAAATCTGGAAAAGGAAAATCATTAATCTTGATGATCCTAATCAGAACAATGGAACAAAATTATGAAATTATTGTATTGTTATCGGGTCTTGATAAGTGTGCAAAAATTCGAAATAATCTGACCTTTTAAAGTGGGTAAAATTCGAGTTCTGAGATTCCGTTACATGCAGGTGATGCTACTAAAAGCGTATTAAAAAGGGTGCGTGTTGTACGACGAATATATCTAAAATTTAAAAAATGCAGTTTGAAAGTATAGAAGTGCGTTGTACAACGGGGAGTGTAATACGCAAGAAGTTACGATAGTTTCTTTCAGAAATAAAGAGTTTATTCTGTTTAATGATTTCGATAAATTAAAAATAAATAAATAAATGTCATGCAAATAAAGTAAAGTAATAGAGAAATGTAAGTTTCTTAAACAATATCATTGTAACATACTAGATAACATTATTGATCTCTTCAGTTGATCAAACCTTAGTGGAAATCTATACCATTCCATTCTTTTTCCGCTCTATTTTTTTATTTTTATAAAGACAGAAAGTACCGAAAATTGACCTTAATATCCAACAAGTTTCGAAGACAAAATTGCAGTGGAACGAAACGTTAGACACTATTACTTCCATTTCTTTTTTTTCCCAAGCTGTCGAGTACAAAGACAAACTTTTATCGCTTTGTAACAATCGAAAATCTTTATCCAATAGGTCACCTTCTGATAGGTCAGTCTTCCCGTTATAGCCAGAAAACAACTACCTTGATCCATCATAAACATTTTCGAATAACATCATTAAAAGCAATTCTCTGAATATATTTTCATCCGAACTAAAATACCATCTTCATTATTCAGGAATAAATGTGTCAGATAAAATCCGTAATTGGGATTTATTCACCGCTTTGGCACGTAAATACGGAAGTAAAAATCAAAACATAATCCGCATAAAAGGTGGATTTTGACCCAAGCCTTTACGGCCCCCATGTGCCATAATCCTCTGAGAAAGCAGAGCTGTCACTCAAAGCTTTAATTGGGACTTAGTGTCGTCCTTGATTGAACCCACCTCTTGTTCATAATGAGCCTAATTGTTTGGTTTGGTGGACTTGGACCATTCTGGATGCTTCATTGGATGTTATTAGGTAGGGGGCATTACAAAAGGATTGGATGACATAATCATTTTAGAAGAGAACGAATATTTCGGAAAGGTCACAATAATTTAATGGGATTTTTGGACAGAGCTATCAGAGGAGTGATGTTCCCAGTGATTATTGAGACCTTTATTCAGTGTTAGCATAGATGACTCATTCATTTTGAAAAGGCTATATTTTCAAAAGTATTACACGCACACTCGTAAAAGATATATATGCGAGGCAGGTATTATTAAGGTGACCAGCCGTCCTCCTTATACAGGTTCTGTCCTTCCTCGAAAAGTGTCCTCCTTTTCAATATTTTAAAACTAATCTGTTAATCTCAGTATTCAGAGATGAACCAAAAATTTTTCCAAAATGTCCAAGAATGGTCTAAAGCAAATATCACAGAAAATAACAGTTTCCAACGGTATTTTTTTGACTTTATCGCAAGTAAATTGGGCAGATATAGAAAATTAAGTCGAGTTTTTATCGAAAGAAAAGCCTGATATTAAAATCGATGATAGTTGTCTGTTTGAAGTAGAAAGAAGACTGAATGTATGTTTAAATTCTAATAAATTAGAACATTTGGAAAATCAACTTGCTAAGAGATTTATAAAGTATGGGTGAAATTACTTATATAAACCATTTCAAAAATATACACATTCCATATGAAAATGTAATTATTTTTGTTGAATGAATGTTGTGCTGCCCTGGAACTAATGCAGAACTAGAAAGAGGTTTTTTCAGTTGGTAATGATTTTTGTGAAGTGACTAGTGAGAAATCAAAATTGAATGTTAATATTTTAGCTACAGTGCTTACCGTAAAATTCAGTATGAAGAATTTTTTTTTGCCTGAACTTTCCAATATATTAGCAAACAATATGTTGACAAAAAAAACATTTAAAGGGAAAAGTATTTGTTTAAAATAATAATTAAAAAGGATGCAAGCGTAATTAGCTTATTTTTGCTTGAATTAATAAAACGTTTCATATATTTAAGTTGTAATTTTTTCTTACATTTTTCGTCCTCCTTTTCATTGTAAAAAAATGGTCACCTTAGTATTATGGAATACCATTTATATATATACAATTCTAAAAATAACTTGACTTGTTTTTTGTTTAAAAAAAATATTCAAAATCATCATGGATATATACTATAAACTAGTCTTCAAACTGTGTTTCACGGAGCCCTAGGGTTCCATGAGGCATACCCAGGGTTTCCATAAGTAAAAATAAGAATTCAAAAAGATTACAAATGTGTATGCCAAATAGATTTACATTCTCTATGGGATTGAAACACCTGGAGCATAAATTAATGTTATTAAAGAGTAAATTACATAAATATTACATTAAAAAATTTTTTACAACAAATACAATACTTTTTAATATTTTGTTTTTACATAACGTAAGTATGAAATTTTGTTCTACTTTAAATATTCTATTGAGATATTTTATTCTGAGGGTGGAATGGGTTTTCCCAAAACTACCTTATAGTGCTAAGGGTTTCGTGAGTCTAAAAATTTTGAAGACCACTGCTATAAACGATTGTAAATTGTTATCACTTGTCAAAAGTAATAACATTTATTTTGTTATAAAAAAATTTATTTTTTTAAAAAAAAATAATAATTAGAGGGTAATATGGAATAGGGGCTTTAAATCATTGGAAAACTAATTAAGATTTCATAAAACGATATTTTTAAGAATACGTGAAAGTCATTTCTGTTTCGATTCACAAAAGTCACATTCCAGTACAGTCAAGATGAGCTCACAGAAAAACGCTGAAGCATTAAATCCAAATTTTCCCTCCTTCACCTACGGAGAATTTTCCGTCACAGAAGATACATTCAGCGTCTTTGTTTCCAGATTCTTTAATTGATGCCATGAAGTCTATTATAAATGATAAATCAAAATGGAATGTGCCGAGTATTATGGAATATTTGGTATTCCATAATACCCGACACGCCATCTTGGTAAATGAACCTTTAAATTGAAAGACAAAACTTTGTCATATAAAAAAATGACCACAGTATTACAAACTACAATTCTTTTATTGTACACTATGCTTGACTTTAATGTTAAAGCCAGATGATGTGTTGTAGTAGGTTATATAAAATGTTTGAAAACTTACCAGCAAAAATTTTTGAAAATCGCAAAATTCACTGTGTTTTGTAGCGAATGATATTGCAACAACAAGTGCTCAACTCTCAGTGCAATGCATCTCGAGAATCTTCAGTAATTCAAGATTTTGCCATGCATTAGTAGCTGCAAACATATCAAAAATCTCAGTATTCCATATATTACCCGATTATTCCATAATACCAGGCTCTCGTCTGTGAAAAGAGGCACAAACGCACCAAGGTTATACACCTTCTACAAAAGTTCAACAAGTGCCTCTTTGGTGACGCGACATACGTCCAGACGATAACTGAGCTCGTTCCATATATTTCGTAGTATAGTCCAGCCAATCATTTGGACTGCAGCACTGGTGCCTTCTTTAAGATCTACTAAGAATTACGATAGTGGGGTGGATACATAAACAAGGTCATTAAAGTACCACCATAGGATGAAGTCACATGGCGTTAAATCAGGTGATCTGAGAGGCCAGGGGAACATTCTCATCGATACGCTCAGTCCAGCGAACCGGAAGTTCATCGTTTTGTTTGTCTCAAACTGGAATGTGTTTATGCGGGGGTGGAACAAGCAATACAAAACTGGTGAGTTTGTGGTTCTTTTTATATATCTTTCATGTGTATCTTTTCAAAACGAATGAATATTTCTGCGCTAGCCCTGTAGCATTCTAATTTTGTTCTATGGAAGCTTTTTATAATATGATCTTTACGCACTGTCAATATTAGATACAGCAAGATCTTATGTCATTCAAGATCTTATGTTATTTGTTAATTTTCTCGTACTCTGTGTGACCTAATTTTTTTTTCATTTGATTTTACTGAATATAAACGAGTTTTTATTATAGATTAATGCCAATGATAACCGTCAACATCTGCGAAAAAAATCCAAATATTTTGAATAAATCAGAATTCTACGAGATCTTCGACTGTATTGGTGTTTAATGTTATTAATGTTTTTCAAGACTGGTTGATTGTGATATTCTGCAAATTTAAATTAAATTATCATTTTCCTACCAGGATTTTCCTGGTTTAGAGTCTACAAAACCTGGTTTGAGACCATCACACCTATTATGAAATGTTATCAATCAATTGGTATTAAAAGTTTTGTGTATATTGTTTTCTTATAATTTACTTTAATTTTATAGGATTATCATGTTTATTTTGTTGACCGTGTATAGTTTTCATTATTATTTAAAAGTTCAACAAGCATTTTCATTTCTTTTAAAAATATCCGGCATTTCTTTTTAACAAATATAGATAAAGTTTTATTTTATTAACTAAAAATAAATATATTAGTTTATATCTACAATGTTTTTTCCAATGCAAAAATTACAGGCTATATATATATAAAGGAAATATAAATATATCATAAAATATTACACACACACACACAAACACAGAAATATATATTTTTTAAGAAAACAGTAATTTGTGTGTGTGTGTGTGTGTGAATGTTTTTTCAATAAACTGGCACTAATAATTTTATTGAATTGTAATTAATGTAGAAAAGGATTTCAAGTTTTCTGTTTCCAGGAGATAGGAAAACTTTTCTAAAACTTTCCGAAACAAATATTCACGTTACAATAAACTTCAAAGCTAATACATTCATTCTTCTAGCTACCCTACTAACTAAAGATTTAAAAAAAAAAACTCGTACTGATTTTCAAATTTTAATTTTCAAGCTTTTTATTTAAGAAATACGCGATGCATTTAACGTTAATTTTAAATCACATCTATATTATAATAGTTCATTTTAAATCTCCTTGTGTGTGTCCTCGAAATCGATTCAAATTACAGGTCTATTATACAAAGGAAAGCTGATAGTAAGGATTCTCTCTTTATTTTTATAATAATTACGGTACACTTCTTGTGAGGCAAATGCATGTATAAATTTAATTCAATTTTATTTTAATGAAATGCAAATTACAAAGTACCTTGGAATACGTGATCCTTTTACAAAAGGTGCTGCGTATGAGGCAAAATTCGAAATTTTTCTTCGTTCGTTAAAATGATTGTAGGATTTCAAAATTGATCACATGTAGTTTAAGAATAACTGAATATATTAGTACTAAGTAAAAGTTGTCGGAGAAAAAAATCGAGTTCCTGTATAACAGAGAACAGAAACCTTTTCCAGAAATACAGTCGACTCTCGATAATTCGAAGCTGAAGGGACCAATGAAAAACTTCGAATTATCAAGAAGGTAGAAAAAAACTCCCAAAATACACGAAGTGAATTTTTTTTCTAACACATTTAAATTTGAAACTATGTAATAAAACAACAATGTACATACGTATAAAATTATTTTAAAGAATTTTTAAAAACACATATTATATACAGTATAAGTATTATACAAAAGTTAAAAGTCCTGCATTAAAAGAATACATTTATGTATTAAAAACAACTAATAAAAGAATACATACTGTATACATAATTAATTTTTATTGACGAAAAACACTGTTATCTTTTTTTGTTTTATGGCATTCAATCTAATTTTGCCAATGAATTTTTCTAGAGTAAATGAAGCTTAAAAAACGACCGCATCAACATGATTTTGAAGGAAAAAGTTGTGTAGTGTGTTTAATGACACACTTTAGCTTCTGTCAGAGTCATTGGAGTCGACTCCGATGGTCATCAAAGGGGATACGATACAGGGCAGACAAGCAGAGACAATATAACACAGAACATGTAAGCTCCAACTCGTTTGCTACATGACTCTACATGATAATGAGTGTTTGAATTGTCGAGAGTTTTATTAGATCACTTCAAATTATCGCGTGTTGTATTCTGGCCGACCACAGATTTTACTTCGAAATATTGAGTGTACCCAAACGTATTTTTTTGTTCGAAATATCAAGAGTTTTTCTAAGGGCTGAACATATACTTCGAATTAATGAGAAGTTCGTATTATCAAAGGTTTGAATTAGCGAGAATCGACTGTATATCTTGAGTAAGAATATGTTTCCCCCCCATGTTTCTTAAGTTGTGAATCATATTATTACTCATAGTTATTGCGGCATACTAAACTTAAATTAGTTTGCATTATTAAAAAACAATTGTAGAAATTTTATATTCTGTATGGAAGTAATAATTCTTTATGCAGCATGAAGTTAAAATGCAATATGATATTGATGAAAAATTAATCTTCGTAAACTTATCTTTAATTGAAACGTACTAATTTTAATTGAATATTCAATTCATTATATTGCTTTGCTAGTTTATATCTATATATCCATCTCTCTTTCTGTATTCATATATATGATTAATAACCATACACCAAATTACCATATAGCTACTAAAGCAAAGTAATAAATAAAAATATAACAAGAAAGTGTAGGTTAAAAATAAGACAACCTCAATAGGTTGACAGTAAAAGCTGTAGGAACTAAGACTAAGATTAAACACATTTTTAACCCTTTGCGTATCATGTAACCACTAATGGATACGTTACGTATAACGCAAAATACCATTGTCACCTCATGTGGATACAGGGCTTATTTAGGTGTACAACCAGTGTAGCCAACACAGGAAACATTAAAAGGTAATTTTTTTTTAATTGCGATTCTATAAAATTGCAAAAGTAAAGTTATAAAGTGTCTCGGTGACAAAAATTTGAAAAAAAAATAAAGGGAAAATCAAAATCAAAATTTCAAATCTTTGTGAAATTGCTCGAAATGTTTCTTGGAACAAAAAACTTTTCCACATGCGTTACATAACTATATTTCCACTTTCCCCCCATTTCTTCATCATAAATAGATAAATCCGTATAAGAGTCAATTGCCAGATACATCGGCTTCCGACAAATATTCTCATTCAGTATCATTTTCATTAGAATCCAACGATGATGCCATGTGTTGGCAAGTAAAAGTAAAAATAAACAACAAAAATAGCTGTACAAATAAACTTTAGAAAGCGAAACGAAACACGAACGCCTTAGTCAAGGTCCAAAGGAAAAATTAAATCTGGAGGCACTAGAAAAAGTAGGTTGGTACTCAAAGGGTTAAGCCTAACTAACACTCCCCTATATTTGCCTACACCACTAGGTTGTAAGGGAGACAAAATAATCTAAAATAAAGAAACCATTAACACACACATGTGTATCAAAACTGTAAAACAACCTATAGTTTCCTTTCTTCTTCAGTGGCTCGATAGCCCAGGATGGGCCATGTCCTTCCAGGCCAGCCTTTTTCCTGCTAGTGTTCTCCAATTCTTAGTTCTCAAAACTAGGAGATCTTTTTCTAGGCCATCAATCAATCTAAGATTTGGCCTGCCCTTTCTTCGTGTGCCAATTGGTTGAGCATTGAAGACCTTTTTAGTGGTGCGGTCTTGGTCCGTTCTGACAACGTGACCTACCAATTTAATTCGTTGTATTTTGAAGTTAACGATGACAGGTTCTTTATATGATTAATAGAGCTCTAAATTTGATTTTCTTCGCCACGTTCTATTTTCCTGAATTCCTCCAAAAATAAAACTTAAAATCTTCCTTTCGTAGATACTTATCATGTTCTCATCTGCTCGAGATATGGTCCAAGTTTCACATGCATAAGTTAATACTGATCTTAAAAGACTTTTATACAATAGAACTTTTGTTTTTCTTTTGATTAAATTCGATTTCATATACTTTTGTATTCCTTTAAGACATCTATCAGCCATAGTAATTCTCTTTCGGATTTCAGCAGTACAATCGTTTCTATTGTTAATTTCCGAACCTAAATAAGTGAAACTGTCAACAACTTTAATATTATACTCTACAATTTTAAAGTGGGAATGGTTAAAACATGATTTAGTGCAAGGCATGCATTTGGTCTTATTCTCATTAATTTTCAGTCCCATTTCATGCTTCTAAAAATGTTTAAATACTGTTTGATATTTAATTCACTGGTTCTAATCTGACTTTCCAACGAATTGAATCACTCCACAGTAAAAGCAGCTTCCTTTCCAATGTGCAAAACAAGTTTCCTGATTTGTAGAATTTGACTGAAAAGTTGGCAATAATTTATTATCAAAACAGAAAAGTTCACTGTAGGATTTTGATTTCTTATTTTATTGTTTCGTTGCCGACATTGTTTACCAAAATAGTTACATCCGAAAGTATTTAGTATGGTCACGTAACTAGAATTCTGCATTTGAATTCTCACAGTGATATTTTGGATCGTGAAATATGACAAATAGTTTTGAGGAAATTTATGTAGAATACGAAGTCTTATCTGCAAACAATTCTGGGAAAGGATTTCCAGTTTTAACGGTTGCCAGAGAAATAAATTTGAAATAAAATTCTGGCTAATATTTACCTCTTCGTTTTTAACTGCTTAAAATATTGTTTTCTTCGTGTATTGAATTCACTTTAAATTTTGAAATGGTAGAAATAAGATGAAAAATAAAACAGTACCTGAAATTAAAAAAATAATAATCGAATTATTAGAAATTGTTTGAAAACACTAAGAATAAGCAGCTGTATAAGAACATTTTTGAATAAAACAATAGAATTATTCCTTTTTTTTATACACGTTACTTTTAAATAATACTAATACATGTTATTGGTATTATGCTTGTATAGTTTATTTTACATTGATCAATAAATATCTGACTCTCTCTCTCTTCAAATTTGAAATCAATAAATAAAAAATAAAAGTGGCACAGAAGGGTTTTTTTTTCTTTTACATACATTCATATAATAAAAATTCCAAGCTAAAACTAAAGAATATCACTTAAGTAAATGCCAGTATTTCAAATCAACGAGACGTCTTGTAATTTTGCCAAGAAAATTAATTTAAGTTTTTTGAAATAGCAAAATAAAAATTTTCTCTGTGTTAAGATTTTGTACGATAGAATTAATGAAATAAAAATAATACTTTAATATTTCTCAGGAAAGAATATTAATATTTCTTCATAAAAAGCAGTAATATTTCTGAAAAAAGGGAGTTGTTCGTAAAATGAAATTATAATTCTTCGTGCGAGAAATTTTTAAGAAAAATAAACTAGTCTATTATTATGGAATTTCTCTTTTTAAAATCTGATAATCAAAAATATTTCATATTTTTTTTATTCAATATGCGCTTAGTTAAAAAAAAAGATGTTTATAATGTACCCCATATTTCTACAAAAATAATAATCGATCATTTTTATTTTAAAAATTAATACTACTAGAGTACTTTATATATTTTTTTACTTAAAAATGTCTTCAAAATTACATCTTATTAGTAGCAAAAAGCCATTGAAAGCAAAGAGTCTATTTTTTGTGTCAAGAATACTAAGGCTAAAATAATAAAAACTATATCATAAAAGTCCACTAACAGTAAAAAAACAAAATCATACAAACATCATACACGTCATACAAAAATAATTTCAAATTATTGAAAAAAAAACAAGAATTTAACAAGTTCTAATTATAAGACAATGCGAGTATAAACTGAGAATTGTTCAAAAATTTGTCCAAATTTCGAAACCCGTACATAACCAAATTGGTATTAAAAAAAAAAAGTTTTTGCTATTTTTAAACATGCCCCCATGAGGGCGAAAATGTTGTCCAACTGGAGGAATATGGACCAATTAAATTGTTGTAAAGCAAAACGCCAGACGCACAATAACGATAGCTATATTTGTGATAGACCCGTCTGAAGCTAATACATTTTTTTTCTTTCATTTATTATCTTGTACACCAGGGTAGTCAAACTTAAAGGCTAACTTGGGCCAAACAGACAAAGTTTAATTTTAGGGGGGCCGCAAAAAGAAATCAATGTTCATATAAAAGCAGGTTTATTTCGAATAACACGGTATAGTAAACGTATATAAAAGAACAAGAAGAATTTAATGTTTACGTCCTGACACTTGACATTTACCTATTTACCTAATTGTGGTATATTCAAAATAAATGTGCGGATTTTATTTAATAACAGCAAAATAAATAAATAAATAAATTAATTAATTAAAAAAAATGAGAGTATAATTAAAAAACGTTTAGCAAATTTACCTAATTCATTTTTATTTACATCTTTTTGTTAGTTTATTATATATTATTGTGTGCCGATATATTGGCTAGGCCGCAAAAATGTTCGTTACGGGCTACATGCAGCCCGTGGGTCGTGAGTTTGGCAGCCCTGCTGTACACTGTCCGTGTACGTCATACTTTCTGCACTATTTTTGTTTTGTTCGAAAAAAGTGTAGAGGAAGAGAAATTCGCATACGACACGAGATCGCGGGATGCTTCATGTCCCAAAGGAAGAAAAACCAACCGCATTATGATTAGACCCAATGAGAAAGCCCTCGTGTTGCTGAACAGTGCGACGCTAATATTCAATCAATAGACCCAATGAGTGAATGTGAATTTTGTGAACTATTTGAAAACTCGGATTTGACACTGCTTTCTACGTTTTTTTCCCTAAACTAAATATTTTTTAAGACAAGCGGATTTTTTTTATATGCTGACCCCGTTGCTTTAACTTTTCAGAAATTTCAAATTCTCTCCTTATACTCAGAGATATAAAGTATTTTTATTTTTCCTTACACGGTATAATTAGCATACAAGTGGTTTTCAAACATCTTCAGACTCTTAAATATAAAAAACGTACGAAAAAAAAAAAACTTGCTATTATAAGTCTCTGTTTTTACCAAAATACATTCGACCAAAACGAATACCAAACGAATTCATAGTAGACCGAACATTTTGTTCGCTATTTCAGGCTTATTCGTTATATCGGGGTTCAAACAAAACACAAATTTTTTGTAATTACCTTTTGAAAATTCTATGCGTAATTAGCAACCACGCAAAAAATGTCCATGGTTAGAAATTACACGCTTTTATTCAACAGCTAAAAATACTATTAGTGAATTATTATGTACCAGTTAATTCAAAATTTTAAAATACTGACTACTAGATGTTTGATAATCTTTTTGATTCCTGACTTGCAAGTGTACTTTTTCGACTCTATGCAAAGAAGAAAATACTGCGTCATTTCAATCCTGTTGTATATTAGAGAGGTATGTTTTCCCAGTCTCTAAACATTATAAAGCATTAGAAAAAGTAACAGTTTTCAAAAAGAGTTTCATTATCCATTTTTGCATCAGAATCGCTGTTCATTTACTTGCCAAATTAACTACTCCATTTGCTCAGCTAGACAATGGCGGTTTATCCATTGGATGCTTGGGGCGGACGCCCAGGGGCCCGGATAAGCTGGACTTCACCAGATTTTTTGGTTATAAATTTTGATCCTTCAGTGACAAGTGGGCCTGTAGATCTGTAGTACCCCCTTACCTTGGGGTACCATCTCTTCATCTATTCGACCTAGATTTGTGGGAGGTAATGATTGATGACCCAAGCGAGCCATAATAAAACCAATTTATTTTTATCAATTATAGTGATCAAAGACAGTCTTACTCTAGGAAGGCAATCAGGAGTGATATATCGTAACTCTAAATCTTATGTGAATTAAAGCCTGGAGTTCTAACTGCTTAACTCTAAATAAAGTTGTCCTATGAATCTCAATCTTCCTTCCTTTATTTGAATAGCTAAAGCCCATTCTATAATAAGAGGCCAAGCCTAGATCAGGGATGGCGAACCTTTTTGAGACGTGGGTCAAATTTTGTTCATGTTTTTTTAGTACTAGTGCTTGGGTCACTAATGCCCATTTGCACCAGAGTTAAGTTTAAAATTTTTAACTGAGTATTTTTAAAACTAAACATCTTTAAATTCAATTGGCTTATATTGAGTAAAAAAGGGCACTATGGAAGTCTCTACAAACATAACTAATTAAAGTGCATTTTATCCGAAGAAAGTGCTTTAAATATGGTTTTTTGCTTTGGTTTTCGATTGTTTTTCAAGAAACAAAATGCGAGCAAAATTATACACTTTATTTGATATTTTGTAAACACTTGCTTTATTTCAAATACTACATACTTTCATATACATTTGTTGTCATTTACGTAGCTTTGGAAACAGGGGTGTAGCTACCGCCGTATCAGCCTTATCAATGATATGGGGCCCCCAAGCTTCAGGGACCCCAAAATGTGTAAAAAGATATCGTAAAATATTGAGAGCCCACCAAAAAAGGCCTCCAAAGAATTTGGATACGGGTCCACTTAGGACTAGGTAGCCAGTGTTTGGAATTGCAATGATCAAACTGAAGGTTATAGACAACATTTAAATTGCATTTGTGTCAATGGGTTTGAAAAATTCAAATAGAATATAAATAGTCCACACAAATTAGAAAATTTAAATAAACCCTCGTAAGAGAACAATTGGTTGCCTAGCAATCGTGGGTCAGTTAAAAAGCTTGCGTGGGTCAGTGTCTGACCCACGGGTCATAGGTTTGCCATCACTGGCCTAGATCCTTATCATAAGCTCACGGCGTTCAGCATCACAGCTTCTTTTCCCTCCTTCTTCTCCCTACGATTACTAAACCACTACTATATATCTACTAACTAATCTGAAGGTTTCTTCTTGAGAGGATTGGCTGTGAAATAACTCAATTACTGGACCCAAAGATTCCCCAAGAGGATTAGTATGAAAAAACTGTAAAGCCTCGTCGCAGGTTTTCTGTGCCCAGGGCGCGAAATGAACTTAAATCGGCACTGCTGTTAGACAGTCGATCATCATAAATGTAACATTGTTGTTAAAATCTTAAAATATCCCCTGCGTTGTGGAGCGGCATAAGATGAAAAGGGAATTTTATGTCCCATTCAAAACTCGTACGATAGGTTACACTCGAGACTCATCTGCATCTGTAAAGTCTAATAATGGTCTGCACTCTTTCCTGTCGAAATTTGCTGCTTTCAAAAATAGTCTTTTTGTTTTCCGGACAAAAAGGATACGTCATTTGAAAAAAAAAAAAAAAAAATCCAATTTTTTCTATTAAAAACTAATAATTCTTTTTCCAACGGTTGAAATGATTCGGCAATTTGGGGTTTATTATTCGTTAAATAGGGCTTATTGTCTTCCTTTTAATCGAAGAAAAAGAAAGATTCATTACATCGCAAAATTCATTAAATCGAGGTCCAACTGTATGTTTTTTAAACTGTTATCCGAAGAACCTTATCAAAATTTTGGAGAACAGTTCAACAATATCTAAAAATTTCTACCATATATTATTCGAAATAACCATACTTTACCGATCTTTACCTTTAAATTTTCAAGTCTTAATGGTAATCCAATGTACTATGCGAACCGTAAGTCTCTTGAAAGACCCCGATGCATTTCAATATTTTAGGCAGAGGTAATCACAGTTGGAAACGGTTTCCATTATGGAAATTCTTAAGCTACTGTTTCGTTAAATTAGATGAGTTGAATTTTAGAGCTCATTTTGCGTTCGCTCTGTTCGAATAAGGTGATTCAGGGGCACGTTTGGGAAAGGGGGGGGGGGGGTCGAGCAGATTTTAGAAAAGGCGATAGGGCTTATTGGAAAGTTCACACTGAGAATTTAATTCACAGTATACTATACTAACTTTCTGAGCTCCTTCAGAAAATTATCATGATATAATTTCAGTAGTTTTGTTAATTTAAATAAGGAATGAAAGGATTCGAATTTCGTTATCGTTGAGTGCTTTCTTGCTACGGAAATCGTGATGTTTGGAATGTAATATTTTAACGCTTAAAGTATCTCTGTGTTCAAATAGGGAGGGATTTATACGAATTCGAATTTTGTGATATGAAAGGTTTGTTATTAAAATCAGAAGATGCATGAATGTGTTGTGATGGGTGGTTTTTGAGAGTTAGTTTATATTCGAAAATCGCTATACTAAAGCACGCATACACCGCCAGAATCATCCACTGTATTATTCTTAATAATAATATATATATATATATATATAATAATTTCCTCTAACACATCCTTTTAATTTTAACTCTTTTTAATAATCTATAAATGATCTTTAATTCTTAGGTTCAAAACTTTCGTCCGAATCTTAATCGTAATCGACTAATATTATTACATCATAAATCCCTTTCCCGCCCATTGTAACCAATCAGAGCTCTTATCACAAAAATGCCACGCGGTCTTCACCGTCGGGTATAAAAACCGATGTTTCTGGAAATCCCGCCTCTCTCTTCGCTCGTTTTCTCTGTAGTCATCTAGCCGGCTGCTTTGTGTTGTGTGTTGTAGTTTCTTTGTTTGTGTTGTGTCGTCCATGCTCAATGTAATTAACATGCCTGGGTGTTTCAAGATATTCAATAAATTGAATTTATTAATTTACAAGACTGCCTCATCAATCCCATCATAGAAAATGCATCAACATACAGGAATCACTCAACACCGGCCACGCCCTATCCTTTGGTTCGCTACAGTAATAACATCCACTCGCCACGTCTTACAATTATTTTTACCATACTCCAGA
>BMAV01011886.1:40730-61114 GCA_019973955.1 Trichonephila inaurata madagascariensis | reverse complement strand
ATACATACAAGAGACTCACCAAATGTAGATACAAAAAGAATCTATGGGGAAAACTGGAGATCTATTATGATTCCTAAAGCTGTAGCTGAATTAGGCCAGGGATTTAGGGTTAAGCAATGCTTTATGTATCCACCTTCCCCGTACAGCAGAAATTTTTGACATAATACAAAAAAGAAAAAATAGAATCATGTTGAAAAGTTAAAATATACACATGATATTTTTTTACCTAAATATCGTGATTATAGTGTACCTACGAAAAAGATAATTATTTATTCTTATAATGATTAACATGTTGGCTCGGTAGCTTAGAGGTAGCGTGCGCGCTTTGAAAACCCAAATTTGCGGGATGGACCCCAGCTGGAGACAATAGATTTTCTGGATGCTAAAATTGTAGGCACGCGTGTCATATGATTATCTGGTATGTAAAAGATCCCTTGTGTAACAATTTGGCTCTGGTACTCTCTGCAAAACTAAAGTACAGCAATATTTACTACCCGACGAGAGCTTGAATTAAAAACTAATTCAAGCGTCCAAATTTGGTAACGAGGCAGCTACCAGGTGATGCCACCAGGAAATAGCTTTCACATTTAGGGACTTGCCGTATCTGCAAAGGCTAAGTTGCTAAAATACAGCCGCACTGAAAAAAAATGGTTTATGGTATTTTTACCTAAATATCGGGATTATAGTTCGTAGTGTATTTAGTTCAGAACTATATACACTATAAACAATAATCACACAGTATACATGTACTGTATATTAACTATAGTGCCTCGTTTATATAGTTACACTATATAAACCCTATTTTTAAAATACGACTGACTTTATTTCAGATGCAAAAATAGTTAAATATTTATTTTTTTTAATCAGTTATAAGTAATACAAAGCTCACAATGATTATTTTGAGTTAATCGTAAACAATTATTGATAAAAATAATATTTTTAATAATTCTGTAAAATGATATTGTGTTTCGTTGGAATTTTCTAGAAAAAAAAGATGAGCCTATGATTTTAAAAATTTGATTTTCAATTTCTTTTTTGTATATAAATATAATTTCAAAAAGAAAAAAAGAACCTACATTAGCAAATATATTTAGTATAAAAGCCTACTTATGAATAAAAATAGAAGTTAGATGAATGAATTAAATAAATGAAAAATTCAATGACTGAATTATTGTTCTAAAGGGTCATTACCTGTATTTCATATTTTTTAAATTTTCCTTTTGAGTATTTTATTTTACATACACTTAAAAAACTTAAATAATACATTTTTTTAAAAATAAGTGTTCAATGAAAGCTTAGCAATTATTTTTGCAATGTGCAACGTAAATAATGCACGAAATTTTTATTTTGCTAGTAATTTAAGTTTTCTCCAAAAATGTCTCTCAAAATTAATTAAATTTTAAAATATTCAACTGACGAAGGAAATCAAAAACCATTAAAACTTTGATAATAATTTCTAAACCAAAACAAAAAGTACTATGAATATGATTTTATTAATTCTTGACACTACAATGAACAGTTATTATACATGTAATTTCATATATATATGTGATGCATATATATATATATTCTGACTTTATTTGCATAGAATATGCTCTACGAAGATAAAAAAAAAAAGAAATTGTAAAGATTTACTATTATATACGCTGGGTTTATTTTAAATAGATGTTACTTTAAAAAAAATCCTTTGAAAAGCTTTTGTAGGTATACAATGTGACTCAAATAAAACATTATTTTTTATATATTGATATCGAAACATTACTTTAATTTATGGAATGGGCTATTAAGTAAAATTAAATAATTTTTAAAGTAATTATGAGACAGGTAATTTTTTCACGTGTTTTCCGAAACCATTTAAAAGCATTTATTTTCTTAAATTAAAGCCATTTTCAGCTTTTTTTTAAAGGAAAATGCTTTAATGAGTTCGATGTTGACATAATTTGCTTTTTTTTCTTTTTAAGATTTTTGTATGAGATTAAATTTATGGAAAGACTGAACACATGTTCCAAATTATACCTGTCTGACAAAATTTTTAAAAGTAGGGACTTTCATAAGGCTATTTAGGGGGAAAAAAATAATTTTACCAGATCGGTATCATTAAAATTCCGGAAAACTTCTTTTCTAATACCGAAAAAACATTTTTAATTAAAGGAGCAAGAGGATGTATACGTCGAAATTACAAGTGAATTTAAATTTAGAAACTGTTATTGTAGAAAACTTCAGAAAAAAAATCCTCCCCTTACTTCATATAAAAAGAACATTAAACCTGGAACGATATTAAAAATTATTCACAAAAATTCGGAGAAATACACGAAACACATAGTCATGCATGGAATAAACTAACGAAAAACTTACGTAGTGTGTATTTTTAGGGATATATTTAAATTAAGTTAAAAGTAACAGAAGGTTGTGGCTATTTTTCGAAATTTTTTTGGTCAAACACTCTGTAAAAATAATTTGTTATTCCAAAAGTGATCGGAATAACTATTTTACAGGTTCTGAATGTGGCCAAAGAAAAAGAGGAAAATTCACCAAAGGAGAAAAAACGAGCACAAGATTTAGTAGGAGTGATATTTAGGTATAATGTGGAAAAACTCTCTAAAGAAATTATATAAGTTTATTTTCAAAAAGAACCGTTTTGGTAAAATTTTATCAAAAGTAAAAGTAATAATAATGATAATTTGATATTCCAAAAGAGATTGATATAATTGTCTTGAATGTTAAGAATCTTCCACAACAAATAATTTGAGCAAAAATAATTTACTATTCCAGAAAAATGATAAAAATAATTGTTTTACTTTTTTTATTGTGGCTCCAAAAAGGAGGGGGGGGGGAATAAACCAATAGGAAAAAGAAAAAAGGAGGGCTCAGTATACCATTGTTAAAAAGCTTGCCTTTATATTTCGAATAAATGACATCAAAAGATAAGAGCATTGTATTTGTACATTTCAAGTTTCTTCACAAAAAAGGGGGTGCACACTATACGTCGGAATATACAGTGGACCAAATGAGAAGTGTATTTTTGAAATAGAGCCATATTCTTAACAAAGTATAGAAACTAGAAATATATATAAATTTAAGTCAATTCCTACTTAGTTGAACGAAGAAAATTTTTATTTTAGTTACTTTTCATTAAATAGTTACAATTAATATAAATATGTACATACATATGACAGAATCATAATATTTTAAGTGGCAAAATAAAAAGCGATTTTGCTTGCAATTTTCCATTTTCCTTTCTATATAGGGTATTGGACTATTTTTTTGTGTGTGTTTGTTACTATTTCTTTATTAATTAAATTTAATTATTTAAATAAATAGTATAGTAAAAAAGAAATAACATTCGCAGAATTGAGGCCATTCCAGGAGGGATTCGAACCCACGACCTTTGGATTAGAAGTCCAACGCGCTATCCATCGCGCTACAGGGACACAACGAAAGGTTTTCATTTCTATATATGCTGTTGGACTATTAGTTTTGTGACTATTTATTCATTTTTTTAATTTAATTCATGTATTAATGTTTGAAAAACTGTATTAACATCAAATGTCATCCAATACAAGCTCATAAAAATGTATTTAATCTTGAATGGATGAATATAAAGTATTTTAAGAAAGATTGAAAATTGGAACAAGATATATATACATATATATATAGTAATACAAAATAACAGTGAAGAAGTACTAGAACCTACAGTGCTAAAGCAGGAAGAAAATGGTAATTCACCAGACACAACAAATGTAGATACAAAAAAGTCTTTGGACTAAACTGGAGACCTATTATGATTTCTAAAGCTGTCGCTGAATTAGGCCAACGAATTAGTGTTAGCAATGCTTTAAGGATCCTACCTTCCCCGTACAGCAGAAACTTTCGACATAATAGGAAAAAAACAAACAAACACCAAGTTGAAAAGTTAAGCCTAATACAACACGTGGAAGGAAAACCTGATAATATATTAAAATGAAGCTAAGAAAAGAGAACAATAATGAATGTCTCAAGGAGAGGAATAAAAAAATAAATAAATAAAATATATATATATATATATAATATATATGTATGTATAGGGAGAGGGAGAACTAATAGTAGGAATTGAAAAAAGGAAGAGTGAACATGATTTGATATTCCAGAAGTGATTGGAATAAGTATTTCAAACATTTGTAATATTTCACCGAAAATTCCCGATAGAAAAACAGCAAAATAAATGTATAAATAGATGGAAACAATATTTCAACTGAAAGCCAAAAGACCCTGGAGCAGTTCATCCCATTTAACCCGCACCGTTGCTCTGGACTCTCAAGAAGTACATCTCAATTCAACTCCCGATGACGTTAACTTTATCACTTGTCACATTTTCTCTCCTTTTAGCATTTTTCGGTTTCGTACTGTGATGAACCCCCGACACAAAACAGCTGTCTTCATCCTGTGCACAGAACAAGACAAATGACCCAGGAGAAGCAACTTTCTTCAGAATCGGTGATAAATCGATGTCACTTCTGACCGAGGTCAGGGTTGGCGAGGATCCAGACAATACCTCCAAAAAAACCTGATCACGATTTTTATGGAATTCCTTCTTTGGCCCACAGATGAGTGAGGAACTACCTGAGAAAAATCTGGTGGAGTGAAAAATGGTAATTCTCATTTCGTTGACCTTTTTTTCCCCCCTTCTCTCTGGAAACTGTTGAGTGACATTTACTACTTTATTTAGTTTTGGAATTATTCGGCTATTGGCTTCAATACTTCTTCGTTCCCAGATGTTCGGTGTTATTCATTCTATGCGCATTGATTGGTGTTGGGAAGTTAATACAACGTAAGGGGTGGTCCAAACTTTAAACCAGAGATTCTCAAATTTTTTTTGACTCGTAGACCACTTGTCATGTTTTCTCGGTAGACCTCTGCTTAATTAGTATTGAATTTTGGCAAATTCATCAATTTCGAATGTGTTTTTCTCAGCTGGTTTTGTGCTACTAAGTTTAAAAGATTTGTGATAGCCTCCCGCCTGGGGAAGCCATCTCATCATCTACTCGACCTAAATCTGTAGGGGGTAAGGATTGATGACCCAAACTAGCCCTGAGAAATCCAATTTATTTTTACCATATATAATAATCAAAAGACAAACCAGCTATAGAGGGAAAATCCAGAGTGATATATATAACGTAGCTCAAAATCTTATATGAATAAGCGCATAAAATCCCAATCGCTTAACTTTACTCAAAGTTATCTTAAGAATCTTAACTTCCTTAATTTATTTTAATAACTAAAGCCCGTCCTATAATCACGCGTCAAAATTCCGATCCTTACCGTAACAGCACTACGTTCAGCAACTCAGCTTCTTCTTCTTCGATTACTAAACATCCACTATATATGTACTAGTTAATATGCATATCAAGGTTTCTTCTTGAGAGGGATGACTGTGAAACAACTCAATTGTTGGCCCCAAAGATTCCTCAAGAGGATTAATATAAAATTCCGTAAGGCCCCGTCACAGATTTAAATTTCTAACTGCAGTATGAAAAACTGAAGAAACACATGTTAAAGTGACTCGTTTTAGAAAAGATTGCAAAAAATTCAAAATATCGCTATTCTATGTAAAAAAAAAAATAAAAAAAAATTTATACTGTGTCCTGGGCATATAAACGGTCTATCCAATTCCTGATTTATTATTTTTTTCTTCCGATTTCGGTAAAGAAGAAAGGTGGCTGTTTTAATAACAACGGAAATATCTAAAATCTCATCCCCTGCCATCTTTCGGAGTTCCTTAGCGATAAATTGCATTACAAGGAAAGGCTAAGCATGCATTTTAATTTTTTTACATAATATATTTTTAATTGCAATTTTGGGATTTAAGTGGTCAAAACAGATTCTTCGGATTACTTTCCAGCTTTTGATATTTTCGGCACACTTTTGAGTTTAGTAGGTCGTGTGAAGATAGCTTCACACATATACATACCTTTGTTTACCCTCAAATTTTAATAGTGTAGATAGACATATGTGTTCACACATTATAACAAAATATTGCTTAAGTAAATAGGTGACATCTGTGTTTGTGGATTATTCCATTCATTGAAAATTAAAATTTAAGTCATGACATGGTTAAAGGAGAGCCACAATCAGCGATCACCATTTACACCTTATCGACCCCCAATTTTTCCCCTCTGGGGTGGATCGCTTGCAGATCCTAGTAGATCCCAGGGGGTCAACATAGACCACTTTGGGAATTACTGCTTTATCCCGTTCGGGAATTACTGCTTTAATTATAACGTTTCATGTTTAAAATACTATATATTTAAAATAGTATATACGATACTCTGTAAAAGGGGTCTTAAGAACTTCGTGGACTTGCAGAACCGACTTGTATGGTATTTTCAGGAAATCTCACCGCACACACTCACACACGCATGCACACACATCTTTAGAAGAATATATTTTAAAATAATATTAGAAGTAGATCACACAACACACGTTGTAGGTACTTTATTTAAAGACAATGAAAGAATTGCATCTGATATTAAAATTTAATTCCTAATATTTTTTAAAAGTTGAAAATTAGTTTTAAAAATGCTTTGTAAGTTATTCGGACTTAAATTATGTGTTATTTTCTTGTCAGAGCTGCTAATTCTACATTATTTTGACATCCTTGCATATTCGAACAATTATTATCAACTTAAAAATCGTCCTTCGAAATTTTGTGTTGGTGTCAGAAAATTTTTTCATTGTATTTAAAGAAACATTTTGTATCGAGTTAAAAGTATCCAATTTTCAAAAAAGAACTCAAATATTTCTGTTCTTCAGATTAAAATCTTATAGTTTCTTAAACATTTTCATGACTTTCACGAAATTTAAGATGCTATTTTAAGCGTAAAATGTTTATTTACAAGCAATTTGCTTTTAAGATTCCAACCTTTTACAGAAATAAATTTTTTTTTTTTTTTAAATTTTATTTTTTTTAATAAATAAAAAGTGAGCACCGGCGAAAACCCTGTCAAAGTTCCAGAGAACCCAGGTTGAAGATCTCTGGTCTATAGAATATACCTACCCTTCTATTTTATGTAATGTCTAAATATATCGTAATTATTAAGTTAAAAACTTTTGGAAAAGAAGCAAATTTAGAAACAATCATAAATAGTCGATTTTTCACAATTTGTATAACCTGCTTAATTATTTTTAAAACTCACAAAGTTTCCTTTAATATCTTCTATACACTTATTCCAATCCAAACGAATTCTTTCGAATAAACTTTTATAAGCTAGGCCTTAAGAATAAAAATCATCTATTTCGACTGCACGATTTCTACAATAGCAACAAAGCATCATCAATCGAGCCATTTTACCACCATCTTCCCAGAAAGAAAACCAAAAAATAGGAAGTTTATCACCACGAAACCAACAAACATTTGCTTATGGAAAAGCACTTTATACACATTTGTGCTTCCCCCCGCCCATCGAACACTTTGTGCATGGAGGCAGGAGCACTGCGTGCTTCAATCGGGTTCAGAGACGGTCGATTCAATTGTAATCATTGCATTGCTAATGTCTTTGTCAATAACTCTTCAGCTCTTAGAGAATGTGCGGTTTCGATGCTGGGCTATTAACGCGGATTCTGGTTCTGTGAATACATACATACAGAGGGGGGCGCGATGTATATTTATATACGAATTCTCGCACAAGTGGATCTGGCCGGATCAATATTAGGATCGCTGTTTCATGGTTCAATATTCGTATCAGATTGGGGGAGAGTGTACGCAGAATCTTGTCGTTGTTTCGCGGTTTTGATGGATGGAGGCATTTAGGAACGATACAGTGTGTTGTAGGGATGATTCAGAAGAGGGTGGGAGCCTTTACTTTCATGCAATGGGGAAGTTTGGGGAAGGATTTGTGCTTCAAGTTCTTTTTGGATATCAAATGTAACCCCTGTGCGAATAAAATCCATTCTCTGATTTAACTATCAGAAAACTAGATAGCTTAACTGAGTACACCATAATGCATTGTGAGAAAGATTCGGGATTTTACAAAAATGTATTAATAATCTAATAGCAAATTTCGGTTTTATTTATCTTTGTCGAGCTTAAGTTTTTACAAATTCTATTAAAAAACAATTGTAGGTATGTATCTCTTATTTCGGGTACGAAATTTGATTATTAATAAAAACAAGTCACATTTTTTTCCCAAGGAGATGTAGTTTTTTTAAAAAAAAAAAAAATGGGAATAAAAAGAGTTGGTATTTTTCCACGAATTATACTGGTTGAACTGTAGATATTTTTGAGGGCTATAAAATTGTCTGTGTATCTAAAATCACAATAAAATATTGCTGCACTTCCTCGAGCATATACTAATAATTTCTTAGTAATTATATCCCCGATTGAAATAATTTGATTTATTCTTTATTTTCGCACACACACACACACATTTAATCTAAAAATTAAAAAACAAAAACAAATAACGCAATGAGTAAAAAATAAATTTTGGTTCTATTCGCAAAATTTTTATTCTATCAGATCTTTTTTACCATTTCGAATGCATATCAACATTTTTTATTTAAAAAATAATTCAATTAAATAGTGACATTTGTGTGTGTGTGTGTGCGTGTTTGATGGAACATTTCTCTTTGTAAATGTTTATAAGACTGAAAATTTTGATCAGCCTTAAAAAAAAAAACTAATTATTCGTAAATTTAAAACTAAACTGATTCGAAAATTTAACACACTGCTCTTTAAATAAATATGACCAACGACGATAAACTTCGGAATTTACATATCTACACCTGTAAGACATTTCTTAACACATTCGGTAATTTTTCGTAAAGAGGTTAAGCTGTCCCATTTCAGTTTTTGTCCTCTTCGTTTAAAATTAACTACAATACTTGTACTTTGAAACAAGCATGTAATAATTTACCCTTTGAAATTTCTCTCAAGGGATTTTACTTAATTCATAAGGGTTTTGAGTCTTTCAAGACTTCTCATAACATCCCGGTTGATGGATGTGGTTATGTGGATTTAAAGTACTAAAATGTTCTTTCGTCAATCCTTCCCTGATTGCAACAAAATGAAGTTATTCCAGCAAAATGTTCAATAATTCCCGTGAAATAGTTTCATGCCTGCTTCTATAAAATGCGGCTACAATAAGTCTTCAAATTCAAAAATTTCTCAAAATCAAAATCTAAATGATAAGAGATTAACTGGAAATATTTATGAAATTCAATGCAATTAGTTTATCCAAAGATTACAAAACTTATTTCAAATCTTCGCTTTTTCTCACTCCATCAAATACTAAAACAAACGTGACATCAACAATAAACGATGCGATGCTCACCCATTCATTTATTTGTCTAGAGCATTTCTCAAAACCCAGTAATTTCAAGAAAAATATACTTCATCTGTATGTAATGAAGAGTTCGTCGACATATCTTTAAAGACCATCGATTCGATCCCTGCACGACACCCTCATCTTTGGTGCCGGAATCTCACTCTTCTGAGGCTAAGCAGCAAATGCTTTTGACCAGCAGCGCAGAAACACAATTCCGGTGTCTTAAAAGGGGAAAAGAGACAGTATTAACGTTTCAGCAAAGGCTAATTTCGCTTGATCCCACTTCCCTTTCCTGGGGGCCTGGCTGATGAACGACCCAACAATTCGCTGGTGGCAGAAACCGTGAATCATCTGGAACGGCATCGCACGCGATCCTTGGTGGAGGTGGTTTAAAGCAGAGTTATGAAGGCTTCGATTTTTAGTTTTGTTAACGCTGCACGCAGAGCTAATTTCTCAATTCTAGTCGAGTTTTGTTTTGGTGGGCTTGATTGTGCAGTGGGGCGTTTATTAGCTTTTCACGGTACATTTTGGGGAAAGTGGAATCAGAACAGGATTTAGATAGAATTCTATTTGTTAGTGTCAGACGCTGTCAGGTGAAAAATAACTCCACTCCGGCTTTAAAAGTTGAGAAAGTTTGGGTTGAACTTTGGCCCCGAAAGAGGTTTCTTGGAAAATTTTTCGCATTTTAAGTATGTAATTATGAATAGACCTTAGTGTCAAGACAGCATTATTTTTGCTAAAATTATTTATATGCGTATAGAGTAACAAATGTAGCTTTTTTAATTAACTTGTGGTGTTGAAAGAGCACCATTTGTCAGTGTTTCAGTTTAAGAATTCATTAAAGTTAATTGATATCTATGAAAGCGTGATTGCAAATTTTTCTTTTCTTCCAGAAATGAAAAAATAATACAAAAATGTGCAAAAAGATACAGTTGTGATTCATATACAGTAACATTTTTCGTTAATAGTTTCAAATCTGCATGTAAACACTATGTGTTTTTTTTTATACTTTAAAAGGTTATTCCAAAATTGATACGGTTTAACTAAATCACCAGAATTTATTCTAAATGTAAATTTTTTATTTGATGAATAAAGTGTAAAATTTAACGAAATTCCTGATTTTCTTTTAAAATTTTAATAGGTTTCAATTATTATTTGATTTGCATATGTATTGTACATCGTTTATTTAATATATTAAAATAACTAAAAAAAAAAGACACTGCATTATGTTACTGGATAGATAATATCTATTGATATAAGCAATAGATGAAAGAATTTTTAAGGTGGTTTATAAGTCGAAGTATGATATATTTTTCATGCCTTTATAAAAATTATATATAGAACAGTTTTTATAAAATCTTCCTTAAATTATTCAAAAAAAAATTTTAAATATTTTTAGAAAGGATTAAAAATATTAGAACATTGATCAACATTGATGATAAAACTTGCATAAATGACATTTCTGAAGAGCCAATACAACTATAAGAGCTTGTTTGAATGTTAAACTTAGTAAGGAATTGAAAATGAGCTCCGCAAAAGACATACTGGACTCTACTAACACTAAAATTGAACTTGTGACTCTATGAAATGAGGGATATGCAGGAAATGATAGGTAAAAAAGTAGTTTTCAAGGAATTGTGAGTGAAATTTTGAAAGCTGCATGTAATCCACACTAAGACAAGACAGAATACGTAAGTGGATCATAAAGTAAAACAGCTTTAGAAGCATGAAATTCACAAGTAGAAAGTGATAAAAACGAGAAATTAATGTCCCAATATCTACCACAAAGTCATAAATTTTATTTTCAATCACTTTTGCTTAATACAAAGCCGTTACTTACTTACAAACAAAAAATGATCAGAGTGAGGTGGTGCAAAGATGGATTGAGAGGGGGTATTCACGACTAAAATAATGTTCTTTTTTAGGTGAATCCCTTTTTTTTGTGTGTGTTTTCCATAGTTATTAGTATATCCATGTTTGGTGATGTAGGCATGAAACTTTTACCTTATTGATACTTTATTTTTTCCTTAATAATTTTTCTTAATCTTTTATGAATCATATTACTTGAAACTTTCAGTAAAATTTAACATCTCTGTCATGGTTTGGAGGGGGAGGAGATCGGAGGAAAACTGTTAATTTTGACAGAAATGTTAAATTCCGAAGTATAGGTGGAGGTACTGAAAGATTTTATGATTCTTCGTCGGCAAGCTGTTGACCTTAGCATGGATGTTTATTTGAACCACAGATCTACTGGTCCGCAGCTACGCCGTTCATGCCTTGGACAACTAGGACGAAAGGAATCTCTATTCGGCCAGTCGTTAAAGGCTTTTATTCCTGTCCTTTGTTGTTTGCGACTTGTAATTCCTTCATTAAGATGACTTATACTGGACTTATTTTAGGATGACCATGTTGGTTATCAAAGTTCTAAAAGAATCATCAATGCTAGATTTAAGGCTCCTTTTTGTTATAAGATTCGAAACTCTGAGAAGAAAGAGTTTGAGTTCTTTAAAAGGAAAGTACCATTCCTTGTGATCTGTCTAGACCTGTCGGTGCCTCTAACTTTAGAATTTACAACTGGACATAACTACCTGACGAAACACATGGACAAATTCGGCTTAGAAGATTCCCCAGCTTGCCTTTTATGCAATGCTACAGATAAGTGTGGACACCGTTTGGTTTCTTGTTCCAGACTTGGCGACGTAGCAGTAGTTATTTCTTTTAAATTACTGTTAATTATTGTTACTCTAATTACCTAATATATTTCAAATAGTTAAGAAATTAAAATAATAATATTAAAATCCGATAAAAAAAATTATTGAAAATAAGCTAATTGGTATCTTTTTAGAACTTTCTATTACAACATTGTTGTTGACATGAACCTGACGAAGGCTCATTAAAATGGGATTAGTTGTTTTAATAATTTTAATAATGATGTCTTTTTTTATTTTATGATTATGAAGAGAATACAAGGAATATCAATCATATTAGTTTACCGATTTTCTCCGAATAAATTTAAAATGCTGTTGTTCCTCATGAAAAAAAAAAAAAAAAACCTATTTAAATATTCCTAACATTAAAATTTTGCCCAACTTTTTGAAAATTCCTTGCATGTTTTAACGAGCAATCAAGTTTATTAATGTGTTTTCGTTTTTCTCCATTAATAAAGCAGCACTTTATTTTGCAATAGGGTAAAGAAATTTATTTTAAGACTGTTGAATCTAATTTAAACTAGCAAATGTTTACATATGATATTAAAATTTTAATACAGAAAATTTTTAAGACAAATACTCCTTTCTGAAAAAAAAAATTTATTTGTTCACTCTAGTAATCAATAACATTTTGCTGTTTTAAAATTTTTTATTTCTCCTTTAAAGTTTATTGTTTTTTCTTACTTTTTTGCTTTCGTTTTTATTTAATAAGTATGCCTGTGCTTTTTGTTTTTGTTACAACACGGGTTTTGATTTTCAAAATTTCTTCGTTATATTCTGAAGTATTTTTTTATAAGTGCTTAATGTGTTGCATTCTAATTAATTTCTAATTAATATAACGACTAATGACGCAAAAATAAAATAAAAACAGTTGTAATGAAACTCGTTTATTTGTGTGTTTGAAAAACAATTCAAGCTTTAGATCACGGCAACAAATTGCTGGTGCTATAGTGTTTAATGACTCTAATTAGTTTCAAGGATTTAAATTAACTCTCAAGCTTAGACGCGACTTAAATATTCTTAGCAAACATGCAGACTTATAAACAAAGTATTATGTATCTTTTTGTTGCAGAAACCTTTAATAGAAGCCTTTGTTATTACTTAATCTAATCTTGGGGATTAAATTTTCTCTTGAGTCTCCTAAGCTAAATTAAAAATTGTATTACTCTCCACTAGGAGTCTAAGCATTTTTTATTTCCATCAATATGTGTAAAAAATAAATGTTATTTTGGCTTCTCTTATATGTGGTATTAAGAGAAAGAAGTTAAAATGAACATTGATAAATGAGATATCATTCCACAAGAATATTAAGTCTAGAAAAAGTGTTAACGGAGAAAAAAATACAAACAAACCTTAATTAGAACTTTATCAATTTTTTCTGGAAGTGGAAGTATTTTTTAATTGCTTTTTTACATTAAATAAAAATATACCTTTTATAAAAAAATTTTTCAATCCTTTATATTATCATGTAATCCTGACATGCCCAATAACTTTAAGATATAAAAGCGAGGGATAATTCCTTCCCCATGAAACGTTTCCTCCCTCATTCTTTACACCTTGGAAGTTTTTTTTCCCCTCCCAACCCAATACCAAAAGACAAATTCATCGATTAAACCATATTGTGTGTACAGCTGATAAGCGTACCTTGCATAACGACTACTCCAAGAGATAGGAACACAGGCTATATATAAAAAAAAGTAGGGGAAAAAACTGGGTAAAAAAATATTAAAGAGATGGTGGCTAAAAAATCCAACCAATCAGATCCTATTTCTTCTATAGGGATTACCAAAGTAAGGCGATGGGGACTTACTAAAGTAATTTACTGCGAGTAATCGTTTCGTGTTGGATTAAAAGAGTGTTATAAAAGTTTTCCCTTTTGTTTGGTCGTTGGAAGATTACGTTGTGATTTTTTTTTCCCTTTCCAGTCCTCGTTGCAATAGAAGTAGTTTCGGTGTTAAACTTTTGCCAATTAGTCTGGTTGTGGTGGTGAAATCGGGGGAAAAAGATACTTCATCTGGTTACAGGGCCTTCAAGTGGGGTGGATCTTTTGGTGCTTAAAGGAGGAGGAGGGTTGTAGTTATTCTTTTCCTTTGATGCGATGTTCTCTCTAATGATGTTGCCCTCTTAAGTGAGTTTTCAAAAAGGCATTCTAATTTTGTTTCACAAGTGCATAAAGAGGGCACGATATTTTTCACGTTTCTTGGGGAAAAATTCTGTGTTTTTAAAAACATCATTAAAGTAAGAAGGGTATTTGAATGCATGATGCAAATTAGAGGGAGACTTAGTTAATTCCAGCTGTTAGTTTGAGTAATTAAGGGGTTTTATAAAATGTAATTAAATTTTAATGAGGGCGCATAGTTTTAAAAAAGTAATAATAAAACATTTTTTAGGTGGTATACTTTTCTGTATGGGGTAGTTGTTATGTGTAATACTTTTCAGTAATAATTAGTCTTTTTAAATATCTTTTGAAACTGTGTACGGTTAACTTTATTTAAAAATTGCAAATTTTAAATTAGTTTTAAAAATTTGTAACACAGGATTTGAGAAACAAGTAACATGCAATTGATGCTTTTTTGTATATTAATATGCAAAGAATTTCCATGAGTTTATTACATAAAATTTTTTGGAACATGTTTTTACATTGGCTATAATTTGTGCACACAATTTTTGCAGTTCAAAAATGTAATAATTACTTTTTCTTACATTCTTTCGGTGTTGTAGTGGTGGTTTCATATAAATCCATCAAAAAATTAAAAATTTTCTTTCTTAAGCTTTGATTTTTCGTTTGCGTGGATTAAAATCTAAGAGGTTTTGTTATCGGAGTGAAAACTATAATAAAAATTAAATTAAAATGATGATAGCTTGATGATCAGTATTTACAATTAATGTTCTTCATTGACAGACTAAAGTGCATGAAAAAAATCTGTTTTTTGTAGATGTAGTTGTGACGTCTCTCGCGTCTTTCTGTTAACATAACTCCTATGTTCTTTGACGGCCACGATTAATGGCAAAACTTTTCCAACCCAATACCAAGAAGATAAACAAAGATATTATGCAAATGAGATTTACTATAAAAGGATAGAAGCTTTGATGATAGGATATAGCGTGGCAAGCCTAGAGATAGCGCGGCAGGCTCAGAGATAGTAGTGTGGAATTATTCTGATCGATAACGTGACAAAGCTTAGTGTGAAATCTTACAGATCAAGAATTAGCAGTCCGATAAGTTTGGAAAGAATAGAAGCCTAAGATAAAGAAGTTGGAATCATCGTTTATAAAGTTTATAGATACCATTTTATAGATAAAGGAAGGAGAACTGAAAAAGGTAATATTAGATATAAGTAATTAGATGCATAGGTTTATTAATGATAATTGAGATAAAGGATCTAGTTGCGTGATCTGACTTGAATACGTGATTTAATTTGGGCTTGACTCTCACTTTAATTAAAATTGTCAAATTAGAATTTAAGTAATATAAGTTATTCTTAATAAAAGTTGTATTAAGAATTATTATGTCTCATCATTTTGATAATCCCACACCTCTAGCTTACGCGGAACCGGCACGACATGGTCATCACAGGATGGCTATGTCGCATAGTAATTGCGTGTAAATGCTCCCGTGTTTTTTTTGTGTGTGTGTTCCCTTTTTCAAAACTAACATAAATAATGGTAGCATAGCTAATCCAGAAGATCTCAGCGAAAATGATATTACATTCCTGTCCAGAGTTATCTTTACGTGCATATAATCACGGTTTCTCAAAAACTGTAATCAGTAATTTCATTAATTTTGTGTGGATTGTTACTTAATATCCTCCTTCTTTCCTCAGTGAGATGACAGCTCAGGGTGGGCCTTGGCCTTCTCAAGAAGCCTTTTCCAGGACAGCCTTCTTCTTGCTAGTGTTCTCCAATTCCTAGTCATCAAAACTAGAAGATCTTTTTCTAGGCCATCAATCCATCTAAGATTTGGCCTGCCCCTTCTTCGTGTGCCAATTGGTTGAGCATTGAAGACTTTTTTAGTGGTACGGTCTTCGTTTATTCTGATAACGTGACCTGCCCATATACTTAATATCAGAATACATAAATACAAAAGGAAAAAAATTAACAACACTGTATGATATAAAATTGTAGCATGAAATAAAAAAGATGTAATAATAAGGGCAAGAAAATTACAATAAGAAAAAATAAAACCCCTCAAGAATAATCAAGGCTTACGAACTTGATATGGCTTATCACCCTCGACTTGTAATTACATATCACAATTTGATTAAAAGCTGTGTGTGAAAATGATGTTATTAGCCACAATGAAGCTGGATTTAAAGCTAAAAATAATGTTGTTTCCCCCTAATTTGGAGAATTAAGTTCCATTCCTCCAATAATAAGTTCTTTAGGGAATTTATATCTTTAGGATGTCTTCTGGTAACTGATATTACAAAATAAACTTATAAGTTCTTTTTTGGGTTCAGATCAGAAAGTTTTGCTGACTATGTTATTCGTTCAATGGTTTCCCTTTAAAGGAATTCATTAACCAGGTTTGCTTGGTGTGGACGAGCATTATTGTTTATAAATAAAAAAAAATATTCATGTGTCCTCGGAAAAGTCATACATGAAGCTTTAAGATCGGGCATGACACTTACAGTCAGTCTCAGATTCTCTTGTTTGAAGTGTATGAAGGGCATAGTTCATCGATCATTGTTTCTCCCCATACCCTTACACAGGGACGTCTTAAGGCATGGGCCAGCTAGGCCCGGGTCCAAGGCAGCGTTTCGTTCTCGATTCTGTCTTAATGAGATCATGATCCGGATAATTTTAATGGTCAAATATTATTCTCATACATGTTCTCCGAAAAAAAGTGAATTTCAACTAGCACAGGTAGTTAAACTGTATTATTATGTGATGACCGTTGTCCATGTCTAGGCCTAGGCCTAGTACTATAAATTATCATTCAACTAATTTAGTCAAAATGCGACTATCGGTTGAGACAGTTCGTGCCTAAGTTTTTGAGATGGTAAGTCGTGTACATTTATCTCAAATTACCGTTTGAACGAGTATTTCATAATGCACGCTACACACATACTGTCCACTTTTAAAAATCTCAGTTAGGACCTACTTTTGTATAGAGGCCCAAGGCCTCAGAATATCTAAAGATATCCCTGCCATCACATTTACATTACCGAAACGGTTACAATTCATATTATTCGTAGGAAAATTCCATATTCCTGATTTCCTCCAAGAAGCTTTTAGAATCAAATGTTAAACTATATTTACACTCATCAATAAAGAGAACACTAATACTACTACATTGGGCATTCATTCTATTTATGATATTATGTGTACAAATTATGTGTGTGTGTGAGGCATGTTCCCTTTTACTGTGAAAACAGAGAAAAATATACCATTTTCATTCAGCCGTCTATATACAGTTTGCCGTGATGCAACAGTTCCAGAAACGGTAGCAAGTTTTTAACTTAATTGCCAGACAACAGACTTCTTATTACGATGGGTAATTATCGAAATACTATATCGATTTTGAAAAGCCATTGTTATAAATTTGCGACTCCATCCAAGCTGCCTCACAACAAATAATTCCAGAGTTCTGAAATTCTTTCCATAGAATACAGACTACATTGAAATATTTACAGCTGCTTCTAAGCAACTGATAATTAAACGTAGATTCCCTCAACTGATACTATGGAACCATAAAAACCATTTCGAGTCCTTACAAAGTGAAATCAAATACTATATTTTGCATAAATTCATTTAAGATATTCACTTTGTTAAAAACAATTAATTCACGTTAGATGAGAAAACGCTTTGATCTGTTTATGAAACTTTTTCCCTACTTACTACTCTGATTAATCTTTTTTACAAACACTCTTCAAAACTTGATTACATTGATTGGGTATTTCACGGGTTATAAATATTAAGGGTCATGTAAAGATAACTTTGTTTAATGAGTGCACGCCAGTCCTGTGTTATCAATACACCCGACTAAGTTAAAACTAGGTGCATTACATATGTTTAAAAAAAACCCATTTGATTTTCTATTGAAAATTCTGCAGTGTAAATGATCAGAAAGTCCTGGAAGGAACGTGAAAAGATTCAAAAGCCGACTAAGCCTTGTTACAGATTGATATATTTTGCTGTTGTTGCTTATGCCACCTGTCTGACATAGTCAGATCGAGGCCCACGAAATTCATCGTGGCAATGGGCTAGATGTACATCTGTCGTTGACCTTAGCCTTGAGGACTATACAGGTGACAGTACGATTTAGCTCGGTGAAATTCCCGAAGGGACGGTAGAACATTACGATAGATGGCGCCACCATATATCTCCACCTCCACAATTTAGGCATGGAACTGAAGTGGAGGGAAATTTTCTCCACTTCCCTGCACTCGTGATTCAGCCCACAAGACTTTCGGACCCACTGATTTAACGAGCATGTACTCCATGTGTACTCGGAGGGTATTTGGTGGTACAGGCATAGAACCCAGGTCTTCCGGTCTGGAGTCCAGTGCTCTAACCACTTGGCTACCCACGGCCCATATTTTAGTTACCCCAGTTGAGTAAAGATGTTACTCAATGGAATAACATCATTCAATTTTGTATAAAATCATTCTCAATTTTGTTTCCTCAAAGTGTCCCCAAGTGTGAAAAATCCCCAAATCCCCAAGTGTGAGAGCCATTTCGCTGATGGCACCATCCAGTGGTGGCTTCGGTTACCAAATGTAAGACGCTTGAATTTATTCAGCTCAAGATCTCGTCGGATGTTAAATATTACCAGAATTGTCACTCAAAGGAACTTTTACGTTACATAATCATATGGTATGCGTGCCTACAATTTTCGAGGCCCAGAAAATCTTTCAGTTGCAGCCTATCTATTACAGATAATTATAAAAATATTATATAGTTATAGAGCGTAAACTAATGTAGACATCTAGTGACATAAGTATATTATTGTAAGATATTTCTGACTTTTATGGCACTTAGTACTGTGAGAGATAATCTGGGGAATTATTCATGTTTTTAAAAAAAGGTAAAGCATCTTCACATTTGAGTGTGAACTTCTCGATATTTGGTTTGTATCTTAATACATCACTAAAATGCAATTAATTTCACTCTTTTAATGCAAGAATATTATTTACTTGTTATTAAGGAAAAAATGTAGCAGCATTTTTCTTTAATAACTACCTTCTATAATTCCTTATTCATTTTTCTTATCAATTAGCTGATAATAATATTGTTAATTATGCACCTGTGACCGCAACAGCCAAGTGGTCAAGGTCACGGATTCGTGGACGGCTTGTTATGAGTTCGATCCCAGTACCAGTGAAGACTCGCCGTGCAGAGGAGCTAATGCAAGTTAAATATGTCGGGGCTCAAACTTCCTGCGGTTGGTGTGGTGTGAAGGCTATGAGAGAGGGGGTTCCAGCTTTTGTTTCGTCCAAGTCACTTGACCATGGTTCAAAATTACAAGGTCGGTCGCCAAAAGCCCTCAAGTAGCCGAATAGCGTGACGTTAATGTTCGCCCACTCACTTATTCATCATGCACTTACTTATTTCTTTTCTACTGTTTTATAGTTAGACATAATGTACTGGGTATCCTGGCTTAAAGTACTCAAAAGTTATGGCTTATTATTACGGAACTACCCATCAGAATGAAATAAACTACTGTTCATCTGTGGATTGTAAACTCCCTCGAGAATTTTAGTGTCTAGTCCGATCGGCTGCACATGAGAGCATTATTCAGCAATCGCAGACGATAAACTTTTTACTGTGACTTCATTAGTAAAAAACGTGGAAGTCACAACAAAAGGTGTAGTGCGAACTTTAGTTAACGTAACTTATTTAAATCAGTCACGCGTGTACAGCGACCTGTTCGAACAGAATGGGATATCATTGCTGGCTAGTCTAACATACTTATCAGGACTGCTAGAAAAGGAATCACACACACGATCAGCAGTGTCTTCTATCACAAAAACTTAAGAATACTTGCCAGTTTGAGATACCAAAGTTCTTGTCTCCTTTTAAGTTTTTTCCTATTGTTGGATAGATTTTGATGTAGAGGGATCGACATTCCATTCTGTTCGAACACGTCACTGTACACGCGTGAGTGATTTAAATTCCGTTGACTTAAGTCGCACTGCACCTTTTGCTGTGGCGTCCACATCTTTACTAATGAAGTCAGTGTAAAAAGTGTATCGTTTGCTATTGCAGAATAATGCACGCACATGCGGCCGATCGGACTGGACCCAAAAAATCTCAGAGGAGTTTCTAATCCACGGATGAGCAGTTTTTTACTTTCTGATGGGCAGCTCCGCAATAATAAGCCAAAACTTTTGGATACATTAAGCCCGAACACCCTGTATTTTCCTTGAGGAAA
>BMAV01011886.1:28755-40630 GCA_019973955.1 Trichonephila inaurata madagascariensis | reverse complement strand
AGCACTTTCCGGATTTGTCACTTACAGAATCTGCTTCCATATACCCTTAAAGCTTTCCCTCCTGCAACATTTTTTCTCCTTATCTACACCGTGGAATTGACAGACAATTTCGCTGCATTGCGAGCAGAAAAGAAAGCAAACAAAATAAAATAATCGTATTATTTACAAACGATGGAGAAAACACGATAGCGAACTAGTTATTAAATTCTTTTTCCGGGAGATAAGATGGTCTAAAAATAGGGATTCACTTAATTTATTTTGCTATTGCCACACGCTCCTGGTGCCTCTCCACAGAAGAGCTTAAATCTATGTCAACACACACACACACACAAAACGCAGAGATTTTCTTTTCAAAGAAAACATGCTTTAAGGGGAAAAGATAGGGATTTTTTTTGAGTGCTTATATATTTTCTGTAAGAAATTCCAAGTATTTAGTTACTAAACACTTAGAGGAATTATCGGAAGCTCATCACAGATTTCTGCAATACATTCTTGAAAGCTTTTCGGAAAATATAAGTTTCCCTATTTTTTTTATGTTGTCATTATTTTTGTACTTTTCATATACCATTATTTTTCGTGAGATTAATTTGTCCAGTAATATATCTAAGAGTATTTCGACGCTTCTTTTTTTTTTTTTTTTTAAATTTCATAAATTGCATTTTTATTTTTCTGAAAACAGAAAGTGAACGTATTTTTAGGATTTACTCGTAAAAACTAATCCTCAATATTTGACTAAACGGGATTATGTTATTAATCTACAAGAGTAAAATCATGTTTTAAATCAAAATTTAAGATTTGTACATCTATAAAAACAAAAGCATTTACTACAGGTTTCTTAAAATATTAATACACTCCTTAAAAAAAGATAGAAGGGAATTTGAATTTAAGACAAATTAAAAGGTTTTTAGTTTGATTCAAAAGAATTTTTATGAGCACAATGTTTTGATCAAATGAACTTAAAAAAAAACGGTTGTACTGAGAATTTTTCTTATCAATTTGTAACGAGTTCTATTCGGGTTTTTCTACTAATCCTCTTGGCGAAAATATTCTTTAATTATGATTTTAGTTTAAAAACCGCTTTCCGTAGAGATTATTTGATTTCATGCAAATGTAACTATTGTTTAAGTGACTGTCTTTGGGTTAATGGTTGATCGTTAAGCGTGATATCCAAGTGTTAGTAAACGTAAATAGCGACTGAGTGGTCACGCCGCTTGAGATTAATAGTCGACGGAGAATCCACCAGAAAGTGTCAAGTAGCCAACCTTGGAGCTGACCGTGCTATAAGGCTTCGAAAAGGATCATAATAAAGAATTTTAATCCAGATAAATACATTCGATAATCTAGCTATCTGATTACGGGTTAGGATTTCATATTGCCCCCAGAGTTATATTATAAAAGTGCATTTCCTAAAGTTCTAAAGATAGAATAAAAGTAGTTATTCTTATGATCATATCTGATTTTTTCTCGAACTCTCTCTCAACCCGCTACCTTCGGGGTGCGACATATTTTTTTTAATCGTTATTTTTACTTTTCATTCTGAAAAGTTTGTAAAAAGTAGGAGACTTTCTTTTTTTACAGGAAAAAACAATATTTCAGTAGCAAGGTTTTTTTCTGTTTGCTTTGATTAGTTCAAAAATCCGATTTGGCATTGAACTATACTGTGATTGGATTTCAGTTTTATAAAAATTGTCCTAAATATGTTTGAGAACTTTTTAAGTTAGTACTTCTTAGCATCATCATATATCCGTCGAGCGAGCATTTCCGAGGTACGGTCTTCAAGATTTATATCAGGGGTTTTGGTTGACCATAACAAAACTCGAACATTGTTTGAAGTCAGTCAATTTTTCATAATATTTGTTGTGTTGCTGTGCATTGTCATTTCTAATGCCTGGTGTCAGATAGAGACCCACGAAATCATCTTATCAAAGGATAATTTACGTTTGCCTGTTAGCCGCAACGTTGAGTACATTACAGGTGACAATACGTTTTGTTTACGCTTCACCCCAATTTTGAGGGAGCACACCCCAGGAGGTGAGGAGTGGTTTCTCTCCTCACTTTACCCTCCACCAACCTCTCAAGGGGGCTTTCAGCTTGACGAATATTTAAAGTGTCCCCATGCATTTACAAACATCCATGCCTTCTCCGGAATCAAAGCCAGGCACTATAGCATAGCAATCAAGGCCTCTAATCACTGTATTGCCTGGGCTCTGCTATGAGAATGGATGCACGTCTTGTTGGTACATTCAACCATCTCCACCCATAAGGAAGAAGCTCACTTTCCAACATTTGTATGTAATCTTGACGGTGCTGCTTACAATTTAAGAATACTAGAATAGTTCCTCCTCTACAGTCAGCGGCTAACCACTCCATTAAATCCTCTTATTTATGGCATTGAGTAACATTGTTCGTCATCTTTAAGATTATGCCAATAGTATTAATAGTCATTACGATAGACTAAGTAAAAAAATTTCTCAACTGAGATTATAACAGAATTTCATTTAGAGGTTTATGTCATGTGTTATCCTATTGCCAATCTATCTTTGTTTTTGACTCTTCGGATGATATTTTCTCTTTCTGCACTGGAAAGTTTTAGATATTTTTATACTGTTGTACGCAGTTTATAAGGTGACGCATTAGTCCTACTTGAGTTTGGAATATTTGCACCTTCTTTTCGAAACACTAGATATTTTTTTTCTTTCATTACGAGAAGTCAGTTGTTTTAATCGTCTTTTATTCTTTTTGGATACAGGATGGTCTGGCTTTAGCAAAAAGCTAGAGCTCATATTGCGACAAATTTTAAGTCACTATAATGCCCTGATTATTATGCTGTGATTGCTATGCTGTAGTTGCTATGATGCTAATTTGCAATGATTATTATGATATGCTCGTACGCTTTTGCCGTCAATCTTAAGGGCCTACAGTTTGCCCTTTTTGAAAGTCATTCAGATGTATTCCTCTAAGTCCTTCCTTCCTCAGTGACTCGACAGCCCAGGGTGGGCCTTGACTTTCTCAAGAAGCCTTTTCAAGGCCAGCCTTCTTCCCTTTAGTGTTCTCCAACTCTTAGTTCCCAAAACTAGGAGATCTTTTCTGTGCCATCAATCCATCTAAGATTTGGACTGCCCTTTCTTCGTATGCCACTTGGTTGGGCATTGAAGACTTTTTTAGTGGTGCGCTCTTCGTTCATTCTGACAGTTACTCTAAGTCCGGGGTGTGGGCATTAAGTAGATCGTGATCGACCGGTGGACCGCCAAGACATTTTGGGGTGACCGCTTTCACTAAGATCTAATAATCATTCCATCATACGAAGGTCTAGGAAAACCGTATTTATTCGAATCTAAGCCGCCATCGATTCTAAGTAACGCCCAAATTCTCAGCAAGATTTTGTGAAAATTGGAAAAAAAGTCTAAAATGGTTTATCGATATCCAATGTTACGAAATTATAATAAATTTAAAAGGAAAACTAATAAGAAGTGAATAATTAGTTATTTTATCAGTATTATAAACTATTAAATACATGCATGAAGCTGTAATTGCTCTGAATACCCCATCCAACAAATTTTTTTCCCCTTTGAACCCGATTTTGAGTAGCATTAACATTGGGGAGAAATGTGGCTTAGATTCGGGTAAATAAGGTATTTTAAAAAATACGGTGGAAAAAAATCGAATTATAAGAGAACATTTCATTGAATAGAAAATGAAATTCGCGATTTGGAGGTTATTTTGCGACGAAAAATCGTAAGGTTTTCTTGGTGCCAGGAAAAAGTTCGTTAAACAGAGAAATTCGTAAAATGGAGGTCCGACTGCCTTGTATACTTTCTTTTAGCTCACTACACTTGTGGACCGCAACACCTTGAAAAAATTAGAAATAGTCCGTACCCTGGAAAAGTCTGCCCACCCTTGCTCTAAGTATTTAACAGAAAAAATAGGGTTGCAAGCAATGTAAAATTTCTAAATACATAATGCGATTGCTCCATCTGAACTAACACTGCATACACATCGAATCTTCACAAATATGTCCTACTTTTTATTATTACCTAGAAATGAATATCTAACATAATTTTCGAAAATGATAGTGGTAAATATTAATTTTTCATATCTACCACTATCATTCTAATAGTTACTTCTAACAGTTATTCCATGGGAAATAACTATTAGAAGTACTAATAATATTAATTAAATAGAACAAAATTTAATTACAAATTTACTCAAAATTTAAGTGTTCGACTTTTTTTACAGAGTTTACTCTAGTTTGCAGACGGATTTTAAAGCTCTTTGAAATAAATTATCCAGAAAGTTTTTTTAAAAATTATTTCTATTTTATAATAGTTACCCATTTGAGGCTTTTATTGGAAGTAAAGAAAATAAATAGTATTTTCGAAAAAGAAAGAGATGAAATACTTTTTAGGAACACCATTACTTAAGTGTAATTCGTATTACTTTTGTTTTAAATGAAAAATACTTTTTCCTGCTAAACCATCAATCCTTCAAGAAACTTTTCTCACAAGTTTCAAGGACCAGTCATGCAACTTAAGCATAAATTTTCTTTACTTTTATTTTGCTTAAAATATATTTGAGAAGTTTTTAGATCGGTATGTTAACTTGTGTGAGTTTAATTTTGATCTTTGTTTATTAATTTATTTTTTGTTTTCATTGTATTTTTGGTAGAAAATTTTAGCATTTTATATTTGAGAAAATTTCATAATGGAAAAAAAATCCAAGCTTTCTTTTTTCTACAGGCATATAACTCGGGCCTGATACAAATAGATTTTGTGTGATGTAAAATATAGGTATTATATATATATATGAGATAAAAGTCAGGAAAATAGCTACGAAATGTAAGAAAGCTTTTTAAAATGTAATTTCTTGCTCTAACAACTTATTTAAAACATAATTTGATTCACGTTAAATAAGCTTAAAATAGTTTCACTGCGAAGAAATTTAAACTGACTACTAATAAAATATAACATCAATAAGTTAATAGACAAAGTTAATTTCGATCAATTGACATACAAACCATTTAGTAAATTTTCAATTAATTTTGGTATTGGTTACTGATAATGAATGATATGAATGTAAGTCGCAGAATTATATAAAAGCAATTTTTATTTAAATATTATTTAAAAAAAAGGATTACTACATTCAAATTAGTTTTGAGAAATGTAAAAGTCTAATTATTTATTTTAAGCAGAATTTTTCATACCGTGTACTGTTTAAAAATATAGGTTAAATAAATATTCATTTCAATTAAGTAATTTTTGGTACAAATAAACCCTTTAACACACACAGTGCTTCTCGAAGCTTCAATATTCGCGAACCAATATTCAATCATAATTTTCATCGCCTGTATTGAGTTCAATAATACTATATTTTGATGCTAAAAATACGATACGACTTTAATCTCTTAAGTGCCACCGGCGTATATAAATGTCTTGCTCAGCCAAAGCATTAATTTCCCCTGACGTATATATGCGTCTTTCCGAAGTACGATCTTTTCTGTGCACTGTTATCCATAAAATTATTCCGAAGGTTTTGGAATGCAATAAAAAGACCTTGACAATGTTTACGAAGTATTTACTCTTACTTCATATTATTTGCTTCTTTATCCCTCCCCCCAATATACGCGCGAAAACGTATGGAAAACGGTTGTCATTGGGACGCTAATAGTGTAACTTTTATTTGTGGCAGTTAAAGAATTTATTATAAACCATACAAATTATCAAGATAAGTGTTTTATATATACTTTTTGTATATAATTTTATAAATGACAATCTCATGGGGTTACTGGTAATTATAAACGTTCTTAACTTAGTATTGTTAAATTAATTGTAAAATACATTGTGTTGCACAGATACATTTATTAGTGTAATATATCAGCGTAAATGTGTATTTTATTTTGTATTATGTCAGAATGTATTTTGTTTGTTTACTTTCAGTAAATTATTATTTTTTTTTCAAATATTCTTCTGTATTCGACTTTTGAATGTGCTCGCAGTTGTCACGCCTCCAAGGGGGGCGCGCCCCACAATTTGAGAAACGCTGCTTTAACAGAAACATTTTTACTACCAGCATCTCCGTGCCTTCGATCCTTTTTTTTTGCCGCAAGATTTCATTTGCTGCAAGCACAAGCTACATTTTATTCATGTATAATTTGTGTTGGTTATATTAGAAGCAACAAAAACATATAACTGATAATTGGAAATGATCTATCATCAAATCTATTGAATAGAACACATAGTTTCCTTTCTTCCTATTAAGGGACCAGACAACTAAGCGATAGCGATCAAGAGTTCACAATCTTTCATGTTGACAATCATTCAGATAGACTTCTAGTCATGACAGATTTTCCCCAGCGATGTCTGGAGACTACAGCAAACACAATATGTCGTGCTACATTCAGATAAGAACACATTGTGATAGTAAATAGTATCAAAGTTAACTATATTAATGAACTTTTGCATACATTTTATTTTCTTTCCAATATAGCAAGTTAATTGTAAAGATTAAGAACAGAGACCAGACAAAAATTTTCTATAGACAATAAGAATAGTTTGAATTATACATTTTTTTAATCTCATTTTTATAAGAAACAAATTTAAAAGGATAACTAGTTATTCTTACAATTAACGTAGACGTTACAATAACTTGAAAAGTTTAGTAGACATTACAGTGTAAACAACAAGATTTCAGTAGACGTTGCAGTAAATGAGAAGATTTTGGTAGATATTAAGGTTAAATTATTGGGACTAGACATTAAAATTGGAAGATTTTAGTGGACATGAAAGAGCGATGGAAAATTTTACTAGACATTACAGTAGTTTATTCTTAAAAAAACCTTAATCATGAGAGGTTCTGAATCAAAATAGTATTGTGTGTGTGTGTGATTCAGAACCTTTTTTGAGTTAAAAATTTCGTAATGGTCCCATTTATTTTTAGTTTATGCATCGTTATAGCGTAATGATTACAAGCAACTTTTCCTGCTCTCTTTTTACTTGTATTACACTTATGGCCATTAAAATTGCCACACCATGAAGGAATGATCTGACGAATATCAAAATCGCTGGGATTGAAGGAGAGGTTGGGATATGGAAATGATTATTATTTCATCGAATTTAGACGATGCAGGAGGGAGAGACGACATCTGAAACAATGCATAAAAGATAAGTTGTGTAGTGGATTTCCCAATCAGAAAGCTCTTTGCAAAATCGAAGCTTACTTAGAATATCCTGTTATGTCTCGAATAAGAAGAAAAGCTCAACAGCAAGTGTCGGAATTTAATAGAGCCAGGGTCGTTGTCCATCGAGAGAGTAAATTATCGTTCCGTTGTATCGCCCGTCCCACTGGCCGAAATATAACCACTGTTACGCAAATATGGAATCAATGTTTTGCTGAGGGTCATATTTAAAGGCATGCAGGTTCTTCAAGTCCTCTTATGACTGACACCCGTGAGGACATACATATTGTGAGGTCGGCCCTGTAAAACCGTACAATCACATGACGGACGTTTAGTCAGGAAATGGGGATGTTTTCAACATGTCCAGCATCCGCTCATACTATACGACAACATTTGCAATCGCATAGATTGCATCGCGCGACTATTACTTCGTCTTTCCTTGACAAAGCAGCATACAGAGGGAACGCCGACTTTGGAATACTGTCGATAAAGCTGAATACAGGAGAGGCCCAATGTCGTCTTTTCAGACGAGTACATGCAGTATTCATATAGTGTTGTGTTGCTGGGGCTAATGCCACCTGTCTGACGTAGTCAGAGCGAGGCCCAAGAAATTCATCGAGGCAAGGGGCTAGAAGTACGCCTATCGTTGGCTTTGAGGACCATACAGGTAACAGTATGATTTAGCTCGGTGAAATTCCCGAAGGGACGATAGAACATTACAATAGATGGCGCCGCCTTCTATCTCCACCTCCACAATTTAGGCATGGAGCTGAAGTGGAGGGAAATTTTCTCCACTTCGCTGCACTCGTGATTCAGCCCACAAGACTTTCGGACCCACTGATTTAACGAGCATGTACTCCATGTGTACTCGGAGGGTATTTGGTGGCATCAGGCATGGAACCCAGGCCTTCCGGTCTGGAGTCCGATGCTCTAACTCCTTGGCTACCCACGGCCCTCGCCATATAGTATTACATGCAGTATTCTGATGGCCTTTCGGGTCTGCAGGATCCGAAAAGATCACTCGTCACCTGCTTGCATTCAAAATAAGCACATTAGCCTAGTATGATGGTTTGGACAACCATTCAGTACACGGCAAGCACATCTCTAGTTTGAATCGATGATAATTAGAACGCAGATCGGTACATTTCTGACATCTTACGTCCAGTGATTGTGCCCTATATTCAAGACCTGCCAAACGCCATCTTCCAACAAGATAATGCAAGACCACTCGTTGCACATCGTGTGTTCTGACCTTCCTTCGTACACAGGGTATTCGACTGTTGATATGGCTTGCATGGTCTACAGATCTATCACCCATTTAAAACAACTGGTCATGGGTTGCTGAGAAACTGGCCTACCACCTCTTTCGAGCTAATGTGTGGCACAACCTATCTTAAAGCTTAGTTTCATTTTATACCTAACAGGGCAAGGGCCGTTTTAGCTGCCAGGGGTGTTGGTTGTTTCTACTAATTTTGCACTCATGGAAACCCCAAAACTGTTTACAAATTCAATCCTTTTTTCTTCATGCAATTCTGTGTTTACTTACAACAAGGGTGTCAAACTCGGGGACCTCAACGTACATTTTTATGGCCTGGCCGATATACCAGCTCACAATAATATGTAATAAAATAACAAACTGACGAAAATAAAAGTAAGATAGATGGAATTCACTAAATTTTTTAAAATTATTCCCTCCTTTTGCTGTAATTAAACAAAAGGCTTACATTTATTTTGAATATACTGTTACGAATTTTGTGTAAAATAGTGTAAATAATCTGTATTTGTATGTGAAATGCATTTATACTACTCCATGTTATATTTATTTTATATTAAAATTGTAATATTCGTAAGCAACGCCGTCCCTTAAGTTATAATGGTAATTCAATGGAAACTTGGCGAGATCTTGGCGATAGAGCAAAGTTGGCATCTTTTTTGGCTACCAAGTTGGTGACTTGGCGACCATGCTAGCAACCATTTTTGGCTATTTCGGGACCCTCTGGATTCTTTTGGAAATTTGTGGAGAAACCTACTAATTTCAAGACTTATGACGCAAGTGGATCTTTCTCGAAGGATCTGAGAGGTCTATAAATAGAGGGATGCTCGCCGAAAATGAGTCAGTATTGTCTTGCCTTGGTCGTGAAGAGTTGTCTAGAGATAGTTGAATAGGACGAGCGGTGCTTGTGAATAATCTTTTGCATACGGTTATTGTAGACACTAATGCTGTGTTTGAACGCTGTAGAAGGTGTGAAGTCCTTCTGATATTTAGTCCGCGAATATTGCTGCTGAATCCTGCATTTCAAGGATTGATTTTCGACAATAAATTCTTATTGCTCTTAAAGAACTGTCTTGTTCTTTGCGACTGCTTTGTATAAAATCCTCAAACCCAGCTTAACGAAACAATACTTATTATTTTTTTAACCCTAAATACATATGGCCCTCTACTTAATATAAAATAGAACTTGCGGTCCGTATTATCATATGAGTTCAACATGCCTGACGTAATATTTTTTTTTTCTTCTGTATTTTATTCCTTTAAGGTGTTTCAATTTTTATTGCCAGCAGTGTATTTTACATGTTCAAGGGCTACAGTTTCTTCTTTCAAACGAAATAAATAATAAATAAATAATTAAAAATTAGCCTGTTTAAACTAACGATAAAACAATACCGTTTCTTACAAAAAAAAGTATATACATTTATAAATATTTATGTAACTATGCTACTTTTAATGATATATTTTGTTCTTTATAATTTATTACGCTATGCATCATAACAAATTTATGCAAAAATATTTTTATAAAAATTTCTTAAAACATCACTTAAGAGTTATAAAGGCGATAGAAAATTTTTTTTATGCTTTATTAGCACTTAATAAACAAAATATTTCACGTCAACAAGTATGACTTGATTATCATACAGTTCCTTTCATATTAATAAAGCTTAAATAATTTTTATATATATTATCAGATACTAAAGATAAGAGTATTATGATAGATAGTAATACTTTGCTAGAAAAATTCCTAGCTTTCTACAGTATCCTTTTCTTTAAGAAGCTATTTTCATTAAGTTTAGAAGAATTAAAACTATGTTGTTTTAACATGTTAACAACTAGTGCATTATATTCCAAAGCTTTAAGGAAAAAGGCGCCTTTCATCGCTCGTAAATAATTAAAAGTATTTAAAAATCTTGCCTCTTTTTATGCTGATAAATTAAAACAGAGACTCAAAGAATTGCTTTATTATAATTCCTCGAAAGCTTGTTTTCATTAAAGATTGTATTGAGATGAAAAAAATAGGCTTGTATATAAATGTGCAATTAAAAAAACTTGCTTATAAAAGTTTGGGAATTTCTTGTTGAAGAATTTAATCAAGCAGTGAAGTTATAGTTTCATTTTGCCGTCAAAACATGTTCTTTTATTTTAGAATTTAGAATAGAAGTTTTATTTGTTAAAAATAATTAAATTATTTTCTTCTAAAGAAACTTCCATAATATTTGTTTTAAGGGATAAAAGAAAAGAAATTAAGTTGTCCAAAGCATCTGGTGGCATTTCTTTGTTTATTTAGTTTAAGAAAAATTGAATTTTTTTTTTTTTAAAAAATTCATCACAAATTTTTTTGATTTTTCTGTTAGATGTTTTTACCGGTTGATGGAATTTCAATTTTCTCAATGAATTCATGTTTAATTTTTAGTCATCAATCAAGAATTCGAAATAATTTGTCGTTTTGATGTCTTTTATATGTTCAATCATAAATGAAATATTCCTTATTAATGATATCTCAAAGCATATATTAACATATTTCAGTTATTGTTCTATTAAAGAATTAGTATTATAAAAAATATAGCTTTCAAATATTGGAGGACATATTTTTTTTCTCCTTTATTCTTAAAAAGATCCAGAACAATTTAATTTAATGTTTAAAACATGAGAAAATTTGCATGTAAACTTGTCAATGATTAAAAATTTAGAGTTCCTCTTAATTTTTAATAATTTTTTTTTTAAAAAAAAGAAGAAATTTATTATTAAAATAAAATAGCATAAATTAATAGATGTTATAGAGCATTATACTGTGGGTGTTCCTTAAAATCTGTCATGTGAATATCTGGGAAATTATTTCATGTGAATGCAATTCATTCATATGAATGAAAATTCATGTGAATGCAATGAATTGTTAGAAGTTTTCCTGCATTATTTATATATTTATTATATAATTCTAAATTTATATAAAAATGGGCTATTATATGGGAAAAAATATTAATAATTAATAGGAAACAAAATTAAAAAAATATAATCAAAGGACAATATCATAGATTGTACTATATTTTTAGACGAAAAAGTATTGATATTAAGAATATATTTTTGGGTTCTAAGTTAAATTTTCGTAATTGAATAAATGTCAGTTATAACTGAAACTTTATTATTTACAAATGTTAAAAAGGAATTTCTCCCGAAAAAGTAATTCGTTTCTGATTTTTTATAATATTTTTTAGATTTAAGCGTAGCAATAAAAGGTTGTTATTTTGAATCAGTCAAAATTTGGTTGAGAACTTTAAGAAGTCAAGCTAGCAAAAGTTACAGAGTGAGTGCGATAGTTATATTTATTTATTAATAGATATGTTATTTATTAATCTATATATATATATTATTTATAGGTATTTATTTATTAATATATATCATTTTTTAAAAATATTTTATTTAGATATTTTTTT
>BMAV01011885.1:8747-20537 GCA_019973955.1 Trichonephila inaurata madagascariensis | reverse complement strand
TTTATATGATACTATTTTAATGCATTTTCAAAAAAAAAAAAAAAAAACCAACAAAAAACAAATGTTTTATGAGAAATACGTCAGATTTATTTTGTGCTCTCGATATAAATGAACTCTCAATAAAGGATTCATGAAATAACTTATAAAAAGGCATCTTTTATTATTGGAATACTAGCACAAATAGAAAATACTTTAAGGATACCGTATCATCAGTGGCTTAACGGAGAATATTAGAGCCCCCTGCATAGGGAGGTTTGGGGCACCAAGCCGGTTCATACATATTTTGCGTCAGGTTTTGGGCCTCCTAGAATCCTAGCCCTCCTCCCCTCGCGATGCGGGGATGTACGTTACGCCACTGCGTATCATTTATCTGTCTTCAAAACTAAAATAAATAAAACATTACTACGGATAAGAATCTATTATACAGCTCTTCAACAGTGCCATCTATATTTTCCCAACAATATCTTAATTTGGGGAAGTAGAAAAAAAAAATGCCATCTTCAATATTTATTTATTTCTTTGAAATATTAACACAAATACAGAAGATTCAATTGAAAATAGAATTATGTGTAGAAGTCTGTTCTGTTGCATTACTTATTTCAATTGAAATACTCTTTTTTTTTCAAAAATTTCGTGTATTGATATATTAGTGAAAAATGGTCATATCAATTTATTTTAAATTAAAAACGTAACTATATATGGGTATCGTTAGGGAATATTGATTTTTTTTTTTTTTTGTCTTATAATTATTTTTCCTCAATTAGTTTTATGACCGTGGTAGCCTAGTGATTATAGACACGAACTCATGATCGTCGTGTGCCAGGGGTTCTTAAACTTTTTCCTCGTCTAGGCACATCTGACAAACAGGAAATTGCTGAAAGACGCAGTTAAAAAAAGCGCAACGCGATTCTGAATATTTCTTTATTTTATTTCAATCATAAGCATCATAAATAATGGTCTACACTAAACGTAACAGCAAATTCAAAATAGTTACATTTAATGCGATTTTTGACATTGCATGTTATCCACTAATTTTTCAAAGCCAGGCGTATAAGATGATATTCCCTATTTTATAGCATCTTCGAGCAGTGCAGGTTTATCCATTTGGCGCTTAGGGCGGGCGCCCAGGTGCCCGTATAAGCTGGACTTAACCAGATTTTCCTTGGATCCGCCAGTATCAAGGGAGCCCGTAGATCTTCTGCCCCCAGGGCCCAAAATGAGCTTAAACCGACACTGTCTTCGAGATTGCTATCGTTAAGTCTAGATCTAATTGTTGATTTAATTGTGTTCATTGTTGAAAACAACAATTCGCATAAATATGTGAAACCGAAACAGGATTGTGACATTGATATGGTATATCAAGGATAGTAGTGGGCGTACGAAAAGAGCTTCAGGGGCACATTAGGACCTACGGGTATAGGGTTAAAAGCCTCTGCATTGTGGTATTGAAGACCTGCCATGTAGAGGGCCTAGTGCTCGTTAAATATATCGAAGCTTAAGGACCTTCCATTGGGATGGTGTAGTAGACGGGGTGCAAGCTCATGCATCGTTCTCTTTACTCGACCAAGTTCCAAATTTATTGGCTCCGTCACCATTAGCCCTCGTGTTGCTTTATAGAGCAATGCTAATAAAAATTCAAATAATTATAGTACTATCAATTTTCAAATGATTTATAATTAAATAATACCAATTTGTGTTTTGTCTTCAAGCAACAACTATTTAGGGATTTTTTTTCATTTTTACATTTAAGAATATTTTGGTTTTGGAATTTAAATGAATGGATCTGTTAAATTTATAATTCATACTATTTTTTCATAAGAAAGCAATTAATTGTACACATTTTTAGTACTTAAAAAAATCTCTAAAATAAACTCTTTTTTTTGGGGGGGGGGAACGTGAAAGGTTGACACCTTTCTCTTGGGTACCTAGATATGTGGGAGGTAGGGAAGAAACACTCGCCAGGATCCAATCAATCTATTTATTTATCCCACAATGAAAAGACACAAATCCAATTAATAATAGTAAGAGAATGTCTCGATGCTAACCGCGAAAGTGGAACAACAACGACGGTAATACATGAAAGATTAGGAGATTACCAAACTTGATCCTTACTTTATAAAGTATCTAACCTATCATCCGATTTAATCTAATATCAATTTAATCTCAGTGAACAATCGTCACTTTAAAACTTCCTCCTAATAAGTTCTTAATCACAATAATTCAAATATGATACTTTCAGTAACAATCTCACCTGAATCGGGTTTATCTCCTTTCCTACTCTCTATTCTAGCTAGAAAACTTCGACTATATATAGTAAGTTCATTTGAATATCATGATTTTCTTCTTCCGAAGGGTTGGTTGTAAATAGGACGAATTGATAGCTCAAAGATTTCCCAAGAGGATTAATTGAAGGACCGTGGATAGATCCGTCACAAATTAACACTAAATATTAACACATATTACTTTTAATTACTTACTTATATTCACTTCTCAATGTTTTGGATCTAATATTAATAAATTGTTAACTGCTTTTATTTTTACTGAAGTCAATACCACTTTACTATCTTTATTTTTCTAACTGTGCACCATGCTGCCCATCGCAATATTTATAATCATTTCTGTAATAAAATATATTTAAGATCCAAAATCCTATAGTATAAAAATATTTAGTACTAAACCCTAAAAAAATCAGCTAGTAAAGACGTACTAGAAAAATTCTTTTTCTTGTTTTGTATACATTATCAATTCTGCTTATTTTATTCTTAAAATGCCTACTGAATATCTTTCCTAGACAATATTACGCAATGCAATGTCATTTTTTGTCTTGTTTGAAATCTCAAAGTTTATTTGGAACTTTTATTGCTATTTTATTCAGTACGAAGTTTTATGTTTCAAATATTAAAATTCATCAGAAACTTTAATATATTTTATTTAATTTTTATCATATTTTAAACTTAAAATATGCTGTGTGTTTACAAAAGAATTTTCAATCTACTTTTAAAACAACTTGTTTTGACTTTGTATTAATTGTGTAGTATAGTATAAAATTTTAAATCTCTCTTTTTTTTTTATTCTTTTTGTTTTATGTTTTCAGCTTCACTATTTTATTTTACTGCATCAATCTAATATTCAATAAATTTATCTGATATTTATTTAATCTTTTTTTTAAATTGTACATTTTGATTAACGTTATATTTTTAAATTATATATGGAAAATTCTACGCAACAATAAAGAAATCCTAATTGGTATTTACAATGAAGGAAGAAGGATTTATATTTTATTCAAATATACAATTCATAATGTTAATACATTAACTTTGTTCTTGTTTGAAATACTAAAGTGTGTTAAAGATTCATATTCTCATCTCTTCTTGGTCTTTTATTTTAAATTCCAAATACTGTTAAAAATTTTTTAAATGTTTACTTCAATTTCTATTGTTCCATATTTTGTATTAAGAAACATTTTACACATCTTTTTTTACATCCTTTTTTAAATATATGAATGCATGCATTTCCTAAAATATGTTCCTTTATATATTAAATTATTTCTGAATAATATGTATTCGGAATTTCTTATACATATTTAAAACTCTTATTCCAAGTCTTTCTCCGTTATTTCTACATATCCTGATGAATTTTGTTAAAGGAATAATCGATAGTAAACTAAATCTATATTTCACAGATAAAAGATTTTATTATTTTAAAATACAACACCAATAAAAAATATATATGAGGGATTAATTCGCGAGTAAGAGAGAAATAAACTTTAAAAAAACTCTATTATAATTCTTTCCAAAAAAAAAAAAAAAAAGGTTAAAAAGGTTTTTTTCGAACTCTGATTTTTTATCCCTCGCGTCAAAAAACTTTATCTGAATGCGCAATCTCATAAAATATAACGGATTTTAAACACGAAAAGAATTCTTTTCCTTTTTGTCGTTATTTTCCTAAGTCTCAGAAGAAACGAAACATATCCCCAGGACAAAGCAATAATTCTTTAGCTGCGATTTTTTGGAGCATCGAAACATTAGTGTCATTTACTTTCGAGTGTACTTTCGAGTTTATTCTTCCATTTATGCCGTCTGAAGTTCTTTTGTTAGCTATACTTGCTTTTTAAGAATGCCAAAACGATGGTTTTAATCTTTTCATGTTTATTTTTCTCTTTGCAGCCACAGTGCAACAAAGGGATCCCTGAAGATAAAACTCTTGAGAGCTTCTTTTTCTCGGAATAAATAGCCTTGAGAAACCCTAAGGTTCGCCCTTTTTTACCCGCTCTTTGAATAAGACTCAGTTACTCCCCTTCCCTCTACTTCGGATTTTTAAAAGTGGTGCACTGAAGAAATATTGCTGATAACACCGGATTATTCGAATAAAAATGGAAACGACTTATGCGGTGCACCTCTTCAAAGAAAATGCTTTACTTTCTATCCTCAGATGCTCTATTGACACTTAACTCATTTCATCCTACCACCTTGCAAGGAAAGCTTAGACATCCAAATATCTCCTGAAATCAAACGAGACAGTCATATAATTCTAAAAGTGCGGGAGATTCAAGCTTGAAAACGATTTGTGTTCTATTGTTGGGGATAGAACAATTATGTGCCAGTGCAATTAAGAATAATCAAGACATTTATTAACTAATTTCAAAGAAGCTATTTTCTCCTGTTGTGTCATAACAACTATTACTTATTTGTGTGATTCTCAGAAGATATTTCTTTTGAATCAAACCAATTCCACTAAGAACCTTTAATAGTGGCAACTGAACTTCGACAGACATTTTAGACTTACTACAAAAGGGCATTAAGATCGGAATTTAAATTAATCGAATCAGCAAATAACCTTCTGCGAATTTTAATTAAATAACTTCCCTTTTCGCGCGCGTATCCTATTTCGGAACTTATCAAGATGGCTGACAGTGCTAAATCAGATGCCAAAAAGACAAGGACCCGCAAGCCTAGTGCCATGCAGAAGATTCGAAGGCGCGTGGCTAATCGCGACCCAGCCGAAATATTGGCCTTCGAGAGGCGATGCTTAGTAGTAGCCACAGCTGGACTTCTAGTGGCTTTCGTGCTGTGGTCAGTGGCAGTGAGCACGGACTATTGGTTCCACGTATCCTCCGAAAGCGGGGATCCCATATATATCAACAGAACAAACACTTATTTTATCAGAAGCCATTCTGGACTGTGGACGATATGCAAGTTCGTATACTTGAACGGGTCGCTGACGGGTCCAGCAGTTAGTAAGTACCTTTTTTTTATCAGCTATGAATTTGTTTTTTTAATGGGATTTTAAGGGGTGTTGGAAAACTCTATCTCTCTCTCTATACCGACAATGCTAAATTGGCTGTTTTTGATGTACCTTTTCTCAAAATCTGCTATATATACATGCTTGAAATTTTTCATAGAACTAAAGTACATCTTTTACATTATACTAAAATGAACTTTTTGCTAATTTTGAATTTTTCATAATTTGTAAAATATCTTATCAAATATAGTGAAATTTCACCCATTTTTCATGAAAATAAATTAGTAAAAAAGGAATTTTTGAATTTTTTACACACAAAATGCTCTTTATATATTAGCAATCATTATAAATACATCATAAAAATTTATATACCTGTGATCAGTAGTTTCTCAGAAAAGGTACATCTCGAACATCAAAATTTACATTTTGAGATAAATTGATTTTAGTGTATACAGTGAGGCTTCTAATCGGCTAGGAAATAAAAAAAAATAAAATAAAAGGCTCAATTTACAATAAAAGCTAAATGTTTTGGTTTATATCAGACGTTTAATTTTTAAGCAAAAACGAAGTACTTTGTTTATATTTTTTGCCATTCAAATGGGCGTGGTCCAATTTCAGCGATTATTTAAAAATAGGTTTTAAGGGCTTCTAATTAACCTAGAGGTTAAAGTAAGGTATTTTTTAGAAAGGTTAAAATTTATACAATTTAAAAATGTAAAAATCTGAAATTGTCAGAAAAATAAGATTTTAGCTTTTCACACCTCTTAAGGTATTTGTATACATTATTAATAGCTTTCTCTCGTACCAAGAACGTGAGTAATAACTAATTAAATGATCATTTCTTTTCTGTTCCGCACTCCAATTCATTGTTCTTTTGATTAACTGTTTTTGACAGAATGTGTGACAAATATATATACTCGTATGTAAGGTAATTCTCTTGTGTGTGTTGGTGAATGAAACAAATCAAAAATAATAACCTCATATATCTGATGAAATAGTTTCATTTTAACGTAAAAATGGTACTTAACACTTTCATGCATTAATAGAATCAAAACAAATTCAATAATCTTTTTACGGTTCAACAGTACAGTTCACTCAGAGTTATTTTCTCATGAGCAAGGAATGACGAATATTCTTACTGATGCTCTGGCTACTGGAAAATAATCCTAGTACACACAAAGACATATACGCCATATATATATAATAGTCTTCATTAATTTAATCTAGTTTTTACCTCACGCGTAAATAATAACTAGTTACCAGCCTAGCGGAAATCTTTTGAACTGATATCTGTCTACCAATAAAAAAGCTCCGTTCACGGAGATCATGTGAGTGTACTTCTGTTTGCCGTTTTGCATAAATACCGAGATTCTGGAAAATCCGCCCTTTTCTCTTTGTCTTCAATATGTGTAACTGGCAGCAGTTTGTCTATGTGTCTTTGTAGTGCCGTAAATATAAGATTTCGATATTAATAAGATTAATATAAAAAAATGTTTTGACAGTTTTATTCTTCCATAAAAAGAAACATCAAAAGCTCCATCCAATATTTGAAGAATTGGCCAAAAATTATGGACAGTACTGGTCTAGATATTTTATCCGAATTAGCTAGGCTTAGTCAGAGGAAACAAGTATGTCTCCAGTGGATATCATCACATGTGGGTGTGCCTGGGAACGAAGCAGTTGATGAGCTGGTTGGTAAGGGTTGTGATCTCTCTAACCCCATTTCCACTGTCTTAAGCCATTTGGAAATTCATTCCCTTCAAAGAACTAAAATGAATTTCACTTGGTGAAATCTTCCTACTCACCACTGGTACGCAGCTAAGAGTCCCGGCCTATCTCTGCAGTGCAGGAGTTTCAGGGCTTATATCAGGCGGCCTTGGCGCGCTTTAGAAGCGGGATTTTTTTGCAGGGGGTAAAGTCTTTCTTTACCTGTCCCTGCTTCTCCTGCTCATCTTTTGGACTACTGGGGCATTTCCCTGCTACATTTGTGTGAAGAGCAAGACCTGGTGTGTGACACTATTATGCGGAAAGTTCAAATGGACTTGGTGTAGGCTTTCCTGTTCCAAGGGAATTAGAAACAACAATAACAGAAGAAACATAGGTGTTTTAAAAATCTTATAATTACATAGCAAGACTTCGATTAAGAAATATTATTCATATTTTGTTTTAACAGATAAAACCATGTTTCATGTTTCACAGAAACTATGTTTTTCTTTGAATTGGGAATGATGAACGAATGCAAGTGTCCGAGAGTATCTTGGATTCTAACTCTGCTAACTAAAAATGTACAGGATGGCGAGAGCATTTCTCAAATTGAATGGATTTTAATGTTTAATTTATTAAATGATTATTTCCAAATACATACTAAAGAAAAAAAAATGTATTAAGATGTTACCGAAAAGTAGTACATGTAATGTATATTAGTATGCGTAGAAAAAGAAACATTTAGCATTTCAGAAAAGCTAACTTTTTTATTCAAGAAAAACAGTTACAAACGACAAACGAATATGAGAAGATTCACTGGGTTTAATTAATTTCAGTTATAGCTTTTCTATTCTCTAAATGGCAAGATTTTGGATCTTCAGAGACGTTTGGCCTAAGCGTGTTGTATCTGGGGAAAATATGGCTATCTAGTGAAGCAGGAAAAAGTTTAACAAGAACTATTCTCTGAAAAAGATGAAAAGAAGTACAATGTGCTGCAAGGAGATGGACATTTTCTTTTTTAAAAATGTAATTACACGTTCCCGTGAAAGAAAGGTCAACATAACATTCTAAAAAGACACTCTCGGTAAATTTCCTCATAGTAAGGATGTAAGGGATGATAGAGAAAGTGACAGAGCTAGTAAACTAAATTATAATTTGGAGTTTTCTAGCTATACGACAGAAAACAATCGGTGGAAGGGTATTTTGCAACATCATAGGAGTCTCTAAACACGTCTTCATTGATCATTGGAACTCATTTTAAAGGGAGGGAGCGTTTTACCAAAAGTAATTATTCGCTATTCATTGATATTCCACTTCGAACGAGTCGAGTACCACTGTAAATGCATTTGTCAGTGTTCGCAGATGAGAAAAATGAGCACCATAAACTCATACCCTGTCCTCCGAGTAACATCACAGTAATCCTCGCTGTCATTATGCTCAAATTATACGTCGCCGTCGGTCTTTTGATAATAGCGATTCAAGTGTTGGGAGATGATTCCTCCTGCTAGCGGATTGCTTTGTTCCTTTTCCCATTCTACGATTCCGGAGCTATGTAGATCCGGCATAAACAATAAGCACCATTGGACTATTCGATTAATCCACTCAATTTGAAAAATCAGCCCTGTGTGTATGCGAGATCAATCCTCTCTAACTCGTTTTTTCCAGTACATCCAAGTTGGCACTTTAAACTAGAACAAATCAACTGCGCAAATAAACGTCAGTACTAAAAAAGCATAGAAATAGTAAGTTAGGTAGGGAATAGTCACTATGTGGGCAATAATGCCTCGTTAACACCGCCTTAATTACAGTCGCTATTAGAAGATTTCTCACCAGCGAATTTCAAAGGTTGCACTCATTCAGATAAGTAATCGTTATTTTATTATTTATTGTCTTGTTTGCATATCACGTACGTAGTTCTAAAGATTAAATTTATAAAAGTGCATTATTGTGAATAACAGTTTGTTAGGTCTTCGAGTCTGATTTTATGGTTTCAAAGTCCCTAGTGCATTCAGATACCCATGGGAACCTCAAAGATCAATTACAACCAATAAAAAGAGAAGGTACCGTGTCAAACTCTCCTTAGCCCTGTACCTTCAAACTTGTGTGAAACTGAATAAATTCAAGAATTTTTCTTTTCGTTTCTTTATTTTCACACCCCACATAAATAACATTTATATAGTTTGTAGCGGGATATCTCATATAAGACTCCTTCTTAAACTTACATGGGGGAATATTCTTTAAAATTTTACATAGAATTTAACTGCCTCTTCCTTACAATACAAATATGTTATGTAGGTTGATTCTAAAATATAAAAGTGAGTGTAAGAAAGATAAGGGTAGAGGAATAGATAGATGTTAGTTGAGAAGTTAGCGATTAGCAAAACGCGCGCGGATATTTTTACTTTAAAAATTAGATTAGTCAACTAATTACTACATAGTTGCTTTAGGCCACAGGCAATTATTGTAGTGATAGGGAAGCCTGCTTTGGGAAGTTTTCAGATAACTCTAATTGATCGTTGGATACGAGACCTCTACATAATTTTGGGAGCTTTGGTGATTTTGTGAAAGCATGTGCCCAGAGCATTTACATATAGTTCAGACTGTTAAAATCTTGATTATTTAGATAGATATTATCTTCCTTAAGTAGGATAGCTACTTAAATAAATTCATAAATTTGGTCACTTGTGTTTATGTTTATTTCTTAGTGTTTTGTATCAAGGCAATTATTCCTATTATTAAGGTTAGGTTCGAGTCACGAGGCCTCGGTAGCCGAGTGGTGTAGGTATCGGATCGTGGCTTGCCTTGTCATGAGTTCGAGCCCAGTACCACTAAATATCCACCGTGTAGGGGAAGAGATGCACATTAAATCTGTCGAGAGCTGAAACGTCCTCCCGTTGGTGTGGTAGTTAGGAGAGGGGGTGCCAGCTCAGGTGTCGTCCATGTTACTTGACCATAGTTCAAAATTACGTGGTCCGTCGCCAAAAGCCCTCGTGTAGCTGAACAGTGTGACGTTAATATTCATTCAATCAATTAATAGGTTCGAGTCACAACCTGTAGAGTACGGGACACTCGGAATTTGATTATAAGGCTTTGTGTGGACTATTTATTGTATGTTTCATAGTATTAACATAAATTGTGTACGGAAGAATTTAAGAGATAAATCTCCAAGCTGCTGGAAGAAGACGAAAACAATGCAGGTATCCCTCTAGTAAAGTGGTTCTTAAACTATGGTCCGCGGACCCCCGATGATCTTCAGTGTCTTTTTAGGGAGTGCGTGAAGGTCTGATTTGACGTTAAATTTTCCCTCATTTACAGACTTTGAAACTTCTCGAGGAAAAATTAAAGATGTACCATTCTAGGCTAGATCACTAAATAACCCCTGAAAATACACTACTAAAACATGTATGTCGATCAAGAATATTAATTCATTTTTTTTTAATTCTTTGTAACTCCATAGAGAGAGTTATTACTACAACGTAATATTTTCAAAAAATATATCGTAGAAACACACATGCCAAAAAAGTCTGTAGAGAAGAAGTAGCAGAGGCAATCTTAGAATTATTGAGGAACCTTTAAACCAATGAGCCATGTGTTGGGAGTCAGAGTGAAGTGTTGCAAATTTTTGGGGTCCCGATGTCAGGCTGATACGTAAAGAGGGACCATGGCGATCGAAAGATTAAGAACCACTGCTCTAGTAAAATAAAGTTGCAACATTCCAAATTGTATATCTTCCTTCAAAGGTTAATCTATGTACTTAATGTGCGAGAATCCTAATGCAAAGCATTGGTACATTCAGAGTGAGCTGGCGAAATCGAAATCAAATGGAAATTCTGCTTTCGAAATGGTGCTCCTCTTAAGATGCACTCCGTCCATATGCTCATTTGTATAAGGCTAGCTTTAATTCGTTCACATGCAGCCAAAATTTAACCATTTGCATGCTGAAGGGAAATGCAGAATGCAAAATTTTGTTTACAATTGAACAACTCCTTTTTGGTGCAATGATCTTTAAGAGTACATTTAAGATGACTGCAATCAATATTAACTTACACGCAGACCATTTACACTAAATTATAAATATGCAAACTAATACTAAGCAATATATATACTTAGAATAAATTAAGATAAATTTATTAGTAGTAGCAAGTAGTTTGAAATTGCAGGTAGATGATATAAATTAAATTATCTATATGTGGTACGTTATTAATTTCGTATAGTTTTCATTTTAGAAAGTATTTCTTAAATCATTTTTGCGCATAGTTAAATTATCGATACGGTAACATAAACTTTTAAATACAAAAGTTCATTGCACATTATATACTTACGTTTCTAAGGATATAGAAGCAATATTTATTAATATAAATATTATAATTTTTATTTATCGTTGTAGTGGGAATTTATGTTGGGAGAGTATTGTATAATTAATAGTTTTTTCTTTTATATTATGGTGTAAGCAGGAATTGATTGATGAAGATATTGAGATCGTTTATCACAAAAAGTGTATTTTGATTAGTAACAATAAGTTTATTTAAAATTAACTTAAATTGATGAATTAGGTTTGGAATATTTAAAGTTTAATAAAATAAATCAATACTTATGTCTAAATTTAAACACGCATGCACACACGCATACATACACTCGCACTAGAATTAATATTCTGCCTGGAAACTCACCGTAGAAATGCTTTAATGGAAGTGTTTTTATAATATGTATATCCCTTTTTTTGAATAAGGAGATCAAATATTGTATGAGTTTCATATACAAAAGAAACATTTTAATTGGTTTGATTAAATTGAATAGAAGTTAATCTCATTTTGGGGATAAGTTCCTTCCGACTCCAGATCTGCA
>BMAV01011884.1:0-39480 GCA_019973955.1 Trichonephila inaurata madagascariensis | reverse complement strand
TGGTACAAATTGCAAAACTACATAACCTTCACTATACGAATTAAATAAGTGTTTATTATTGCTAAATAGTTATTTTTCTACAAAATGTATTTCCCCTTTTTTTAATTATTTTTTGTTAAACAGAATACCGAACTACTTTTATTATAAAATATTGTCTACAACTCTTATAAACAACCGAAATTAAGAAAAAAGTAATGATAAATAGCTTACCAAAGATGTTATTAGAAAAGTACTGGAAGTGTCTGATATCTTGATATCAAAAATCATGAAGCGGAGCTCAAATTATTTTCTAAAAAATGCCATCGTTCAACGTAGATAAAAAAAAAAACTTTTTTAAAAAGTAAAACTATTTCTTTCCTCTTCGCATGTACGCTACTAGACCAGACAAAATGACAAAAATATTTAATTAAGGATTTTCGAACTTTTTTTATTGTAAAACTAATTCTTATTATAATTATTTCTTAAGACTTTAAACTCGATTCTTTTCAAAGAAACTCACCTTATTGTGTTCCAAAAATGCAAAAGAAGACAGATATTTGAGAGAATAAAGATTTAAATATTGATATAACTCCATATTGCCAATAGATGTCTACTGCAACTTGGACTTCAAATTTCTCTTTTCATCATGAATTAAGCAAAATAAACAATTATTGAACGCTAATTTTTAATTCAGGCACACATTTCAGTCAAAACGGATTAGAAAATTTCAGAAACATTGGTATGCTTAGATAAGGTTTATTAAAAATTTTAGAACATTTTAAACACCATGAGCTTTCTTTCGAATGAGTGAAAAAAGTAATATAGGGATCTGTACATTAATAGAAATTCGAGAAAGTTAATTTCTTTCTTATTTGATTTAGTTTACTTGATTTAAATTATTTTTTAATCTACTAAAAATAATATGCTCAATGAATAATGTATTAGAGGAGAGAAATACTCAAATGATCGTTAATATTCATCATATTTCTAACAAATAAAAAATAGATAAGCGAAAAGTAATATATCTAAAAGGAATGAATTTTGTTTACTTTCATAATATTTTAAAAATTTTAAACATAAAACGCAAAAGACGAAGGTTTTAAGGAAAGAGAGAAATTGAATATTGAGACAAAAATCAAAGAACTTATATTAAAAAAAACACAAACAATTTTATGGAGTGGAATTAAATTTTAATTTCAATTTTTATCATGAGTTGTTGAAAGGAAACACTGAAATAGCTTATTAAAATTTAGTTAGACGGTGATTAAAAGCTTAGGTGTATATTAGTATTAAAAATTGAATGTGTGTTGTTGCTTGTAATTTATATTAATTCGTAGCTACATTTTAAAAGACTGAATTTATTATATATATATATACATAATAAATAGATGTATTTGGCGGGAAAAATAACCAGTTAATACACTCACGAAGTAAGTCTTACAATCTACTTTTTGAGTCGAATTTAAATGTATACTGTGAATACTAGTAGGCTATAATTTTACCGTTACATTTTATTAGTATAGTGATTTTATTTGTATTATTTAAATTTCTTTTAATATTATTGTTTCCTTTTCCCTTTGGCACTTCGTATAGACAAACTACAGCTGAAGGTTGGCTAGCCCTAAAACTTGTTTAAACCTGCAATCTTGGTTCCTAAGGCCAGGAGTTTGCTATTGTACTATTGTGCCTAATATTTCCTATCTTGAATAGTTATACTTAGGTTCTATATATATATATATTATAAGGTAGCAAGCGTAAGGAATTTATTTATCGATGGATCATTATTTAATTTGTTGATGTTGCATTGATATTAATGACGAGGTAGTCATTTTGGCGAATACTCCTGTTTATTGATCATGTAGACACACACAAACATACACATCTTAAACACAACAGTTATCACAGAAACACACATCACAAAAACTTAAACGTTCTTTACAAGGTAATGAAGACAAAAGAGAGACAAAAATGGAGAGTTTTCAGAGTCCTGACTATTTATATGAGGTGGAAACAATTTTCACCTCAATCTTTGGCAATTTTCATGATTTCCGTTGACGAAGGTTATGTTTGGTGGAAAGAGAAGAGAGATACCATTCGATAGATTCTGATGCAATCTTATTCCAAAAAAATGCAAGATGTTAATTTTCTAAGAGATACGATTACGATTAAATGCCGTCCGGCAGGCAAGCAATAATTATTTACGCGTGAGTCCTGAAGGCCAGGACCATTACAAATTGAAAGTTTTTTAGAGATATTAAAGAGTATTGTTACAAATATATAAATATATATATATGTATTCTAACAACATTACATTTAATCCAATTAAAATTAGAGAAATTTAGCTAAATTATGTGAAATTTAATGTGCGTATATTCCGGAAAAACAGAAACCGTGACTTTCAAAAACGGGGCATTTATAAAATTTTAATCATTTTACTTGCAAGAGTCAAATATTGTAAAGTTACATGCAATAAAAGAAGAGTAAAAATGAGAAAAACTGAAAATAATAATATTCCGTTAAGAAAAAAAAGTATTTTTTTGTAGGGTTTGATTTTTGTCTACTTTCTGAGCTTCCAAACATGAAGTGAAACAATTTATTACACCACAGGTGTAATTGATTCTCAGATGTTAGCTGAAATATCTATTACATGTGTGCATTTCATTGTAAATAAAACATCTGTAGGTAAAAAAAAGAAACTTAACACATTTAATTAAGAAAATGCTGAAAGATTTTGAAAATGAACTTTTTGCAACTGAAATGCTTCAAAATAAAACAAAAGTAAAAGAAAGATATGATGCAAAAATGAATTATTTAACAGTTTTAAACGTTTTTATGCTGAAAAATCATAAATATACTTTATTTTGTATTAATAAAAGTATATTTAAAATTTAAAAATCAATTAAATATCACACGTCATCAATACGTGCAATGTCATTTCCTGCGTGTCTCTTTCATATTTATTCGAAACATTTCATTATAAATATTTCAATAGAATATTCAAAAGGAAACTATAAACGATTTCTATAGTTTTCAAAAAAGGTAATATTAATTAATATATAATTGTAATTTGTAACTTAAACATCAACAAGAACATAGTTAACTTAAAAACTACGTCATTTTTTGATAAAATGACAACAAAAAGAAGCCACAATTAAACTTGTTATTAAATTGCTGAAAAACAAATTTTTTTTATAAAATTTTGAAATAAAATTTATTTGATCATTTCAATGAAAATATTTATGATTTTAGAAGAGAAAGAATAAAATATCAATAATAATAGTTAGATCATAAATTAAAAGTAAAATTATGAAGGTAAAAGCTTTATATATATACAATTCCCTAAAATCAAAATGTCAAAAAAGAAAAATGTTATTATAGAACTCTAATAATATGTTTTGAGATTCTGTCTTTCAGTTGTTTTTCGTTCTAGTTTAATGTCATATATTTATGCTTATTCATTATTAAAATGAAAGTAACAATTAAGATTCATGATTTTTTTAAAAATAATATTGTTAGTTAAATTGGCAATTAATATTTTAAATTAAATTAGAGTATCCTTAAATCTTTTTTTAACTGAATTACTCTGTAGTAAAATGTCATTCCCTTCGTATTTCAAATTACAACTTATATCTTCAGCTGCAAACATTTTTAATATCTTAAACCCGATAGAACATAAGAGTCAATGAATAAAAAACGTATGAAAATATTTTCTGCTGTTAGTTTTCCGATTCATCGACAAATGAGAAAACTTTTTGAATTTTTCCCTATTTTAAAATCTTCTAAACAGTTTTATTAAGATTTAAAATAATTAATTTGTAAAATTATTTTAAATACTTCTATGTGAAAGCATGTCGATATATGAATTAATTTTTAGATTTCAAGATATATTTACAAAAATTGAAATAACTTACTACAATTCGACTTGAGAGATATATATTTTTTTGGAAAAAGAAGTATCAAAATACTTGTAATTCCTAGCAATTTTAAAATCAGTTAACGTTTTTTTTTAATATTCTATTATATGGTGAGAAATTCATTGTGAAATATATTTAAATGAAGTAAATAAAATTAAGATATAAACATGAATTTCCAAGAATAAGAATGCGTGCATGTATAGAAAACTCATTTCTAAGAAAAAGGGGAGGGGGAAATAAATAATGGGTAGAATAATATGAACAGAATATTAATGAATATTTACAATTATTGTTGACAAATCGGGTCATCGTATTTTAAAGAAGTGCAAATTTGTTGTGCCACGTACGATCACGTGACATCATAGAACAATTAGTGATTTACTCCTTGGGATGTACTCTGAAGGTTCCTACTTAATTATCAACAAATTTTTATAATTGAGCAATAAATAAATAGAGAAGTAAAAAGGAAATAAATGGGTAGTTATCTTTGGTTTGATCTCAAACACAAAAGTTACTAATTGTTCGAAATTGCATGTAAACCTAGTTATGTAAAACAGTGTTAGTTAAAGTATTCGACTACGTGATTTTAAAAAAGCACGTAAATGGATAATTTTCATGATATTTAGCGTCACTCAGATTAGAATACATGCATAAAATTCTTTTAAGGACATTTTGACAAAAAACAAGTATTTTAATACAATATTTTGACAAAAAATTAACTTAGAATAATCTTTTTTCAAAATGTTCTCTTTCTGTGAAAATTGCTTCTTTTATAATAATATTTTGCCTGTATATAGTTCAGACCTCTCTACAGAGGCTCAACTAACAATTTTGAAAAATTCACATTTTTTTCAGAATTACTACCCATTAAAATATAATTATTGGCGTTTTTTCCTCAAAACTGCTCCCCTCTGTTGTCGTAAAATATGGATAAACCCACTTCTAAGTTATATATATCAAAAGTTCTAGTTAAGCCTGTGTACAGAGGTCTGAGCTATATGCAGGCAAAATATTATTACAATAGAAGCATTTTTCACAAAAGGAGAACATTTTGAAAAAAGATTATTCTAAGTTAATTTTTTGCCAAATTACTGTATTTAAATATATTTTTTGTCAAAATGTCCTTCAAACAATTTTATGCATCTATTATAATTTAAGTGACACTAAATATCATGAAAATTATCCATTTATACGCTTTTTTAAAATCACGGTTCCGAACGTAGTCGAATACCTTAAGTCATTCAGCTTTGAAATTAACAGCATCCGCATATAATACATGCAGCATCCATATATAATATTGATGGGTTCTACCCATGTCTGTGACTTATCCTCCGAGGAAAAATATTTTTATTTGCTGTTGCTATGTATGCCATCTGATTGACAGTAACATCACATCAAGGCCCGCGTAATTAATCTCAGCAAGGGACATGTTTTACGCCTGTCTTACCATACATTTGAGCACCATACATGTGATAGTGCGATTTGACTCGGTTCCACTCCAATTTTGAAAAAAAAATATTACTTAACTGTTGTATGTTTATAAAATCCCTTCCCTTAGAGTAACCGTGATTTGTGTTAGTTCGAGTGTTATTTAAATTCAGCGAAATGTGTGCTGGAATTAGTCGTTAGGTTGCTATAGAAGTTAGATTATCAAATTCAATATCAGAAGTTCTCGAAGGAAGAATACCTTTAAGGTATCCGACTACGTTCGGAACCGTGATTTTGCAAAAACGTAAAATGGATAATATTTATGATATTTATGTCACTTAGATTAGAAAATGTATGTAAAATTGTTTTAAGAATAGTATTACAATAAAAAATTATTTAAGTACAATATTTTGACAAAAACATAACAAAGAATGACCTATTTTCAAAATAATCTCATTTTGTGAAAAATGCTTCTATTATAATAATATTTTGATGTATGTAGCTCAGACCTCTGTACAGAGGCTCAACTAGAATTTTTGAAATACAGTAAGACCCCGCTTAACGCGGGGGATTCGTTCCACCAAAGTAGAGCGTAATGCGAAACGGCGCTAAACGAGGCTATCTTTAACATGTAAATAATGGGGTTAGGGTAAGATGGATAGAAAATTGGTTAGGTATTAAATTTAATAATTATGTTTTTGTTTAATAAAAATAAAAACAAACATTTATTTCTTACAAAAACATAAACAATATAAACGAATACATACATATAAAAACAAATAAAGTTCTAATTCAGTCAGATCATTCAGCCTATTCTGTGTTTCCAATTTTCTCCTTTTTGTCAAGAAGACATCTTGCTGAAGTTCCCAAATTCAATGAAGCACTAATTTGAGATGGACGTTCACCAGATTCTAATCTTCTAATCACTTGCATTTTAGTTTCCAGTGAAATGCTTTTTCTGGTTTCTTTCTTTTCTTGTTTTTCATTATCACCCATGATTAAAAACTAAAGATCGTAATATTTGTCACTATTAATCGTTAAAGTGTTATATAAATTTATACTTACAATAATGTCAACAAATGTTTCAAATGATAAAAATGCGTCCGTACAGCACCGCACCAAACAAGAAACACAACACTACACTGTTTCGGATATGTTATGCATTTAGGGGAATCCCTGGGTTGAAATAAAAAGAGCTAAACCGCGCGCAAAACAGCGCTAAACGAAACAGCGTTAAGCGAGGTCTTACTGTATATAACTTAAAAGTGATTTTTTCCATGTTTTACGACAACAGAGGGGAGAAATTTTAAGAAAAAAACGCCAATAAATATTTGAATTGGTTGTAACTCTGAAAATAATGTGAATTTTTCAAAAATCATAGTTGAGCCTCTGTACAGAGGTCTGAGATATATACAGGCAAAATATTATTATAATAGAAGCAATTTCACAAAAGGAGAACAATTTGAAAAAAAGATTATTCTAAGTCACTTTTTTGCCAAAATATTGTATTTCAATAAATTTTTTTTATCAAAATATCCTTAAAAGAATTTTATACATGTATTCTAATTTAAGTGACACTAAATATCATAAATATTATCCATTTATGCGCCTTTTTTCAATCACGGTTCCGAAGGTAGTCGTATACCTTAAGCCAGGTTAGCTCTTGATTCCGGTCAAGTCCTGACCAATGTTATTATATCGGATCATAACCAAGATAAGTGACTCAATTATTTGTCTTAGAAATCTAGGGTAGAAATTGAGTTCACCGCTCACTCGTTTTATCAAGTTTCTTGATAGTAATTTGGTAGATTAAATAAAGTTATTGATTTTATAATATCGGCTGGTTATTGGGTGTTTCACACTTCACCAGCGAATATAGGGTCGCGACAAGCTTCTTATAAAAATTAAACTTTATTGAATGTCAGAGGAATTATAAAGTGAGGCAATTTAATTTAGTGTAAATTTAATGAAGTAATTAGTTTTCATTTCTTAACTTTAAATAATTAACCGATTTTCTCAAAAATGGGAAAAAAACATTATTAAAATTAAATTTTAGTATTATTTATTGCATTGCCCACCATACATCCACATTCTTCACATGCATGTCGGTTTCATCTCGAAAAGTTATAGTAAATTTCTAACAGATTTTTTAAAAGTTAAATTGAAATTTCTGTGAAATATGTTATTGTGCAGGAAATTATTTGCTCTTACAGATATCAATCTTTTGTAAAACATCCATCTTTTTCTTCTTCAAACTATTTTACTTAAAACCATTGAACAAAAATTAAAGATGGAGTTGGTAATTAAGGATTAGATATGCGTTAGACATAAAAATGGGGTACAACGTTTCATAGTATTTACTCTAAGGAGTGATAATTTTTACAGTATGTTATGAAGTATGGGGAAAGAATAATTTTTATTGTTGCTGACTGTTAAAATTTGGAATGAATTGAGAGTCAATAACTTGAGATTGATACCAATGGAGTGAGTGAATGCTTATTAATGTGGCACTGTAAAGCAGTACGAGGGTTATAGGGGCAACGGACCTCGCAATTCTGGACTACGATCAAGTTAAGAGGACAACATCTGAGCCGGCACAACCTTTTCTGAACTTCCTTACTAAGCCAATTAATAACAATTTAAAAAATATCATAAAAAGAGCTATTAAACATAAAGAGCATAAAAAGAGTTGCTGTTTGTTAACCATGAAGGAATCATCAGGATTGAATGAAATTTAATGCAAAACGACTTGTATTAGTACAAATAAATGATGAAATTTTCAAAGAAAAAAAACTATATTGATTGTACGAAATCAGTATTGGGTGCAGACACCACACGCCCTGCAATAAGGGCTGCTATACGACGTGGCATTGAGTCAAACAAATTTTGAATGTGTGCTTGTAGAAGAGAATTCCATATTGCTTGAATACGCAGCAAAAGTTCATTTTTTGAAGCTGCAGGATGTGGATCACGAATGAGACGCTGACCAACCAAATCCCATATGTGCTCAATAGGGGACATATCTGGTGAATAAGTAGGCCAAGGAAGAAGTTGCATATGTTGTACTGAACAGAAGTCTCGAACAGTCTTTGCAACATGTATCCTGCTGAAAGACAGCTCCAGTGATGCTTTGAAGGAAGGAAACGACTTCGGGCTGTAGCACTTCACGTACGTACCTGTTTCTATTGAGATTACCCTCAATTCGTAGCAAATTGAATCGTCCATGATACGAAATAGCATACCAAACCATAACTTCGGGGGTTAGGTTTCTATGTTGTTCTATAACGCACTCTGGAAGGCAGCGTTCATCGGCATAGCGTGTAACACGATAGTGGCCATCATGGTCCCACAAATTGAAGCGTGTAAACTGAAAAGACAACTTGGTGCCAATCAGCTTACCAGGCTCTGTGCTCATGATCTCATCGCAGACAAAGCCGTCGATGGTTCCCCGTGAGGGGGATTCTGTATAAAAGCCCCTTTGCACGCAATCCACGGTGATACAGACGTTGACGAATTGACGGAGCCGACATTATTACACCTGTAGCAGTAGGCCAACGTGATGCCAACTACCTGGAGGAAGTTGTGCGATCATTCACCTCCATGCTGAGCAAGTGTCGATCGTCGCTCGCTGACGTCACCTCCCGTTGTTCACTGCCAGTTTTTGCGAGTTGTTCGGTGCTCGTCGGTCCTCTGCTTCCAAACTCATGTCACTCTTTGGAACTGTTCCACTGCACACGTGCTCCTATTGTGCAAGGAGGCAAATCCACCTTGTCGAAGGCTGATAATCCTCCCCCGTTCAAAGTTGTTGGAATTTCTCCTTATTTCATCGTGGATGCATACTTTTGACTCAATAAACGTTCAACACTAATAAATAATTATTAACTATTTTCAATGTTACGCTACAGCCTTCTATTTATACGCTTTCAGCATCAGCTCAGAGGGCGCTGCGCACGCCACGCTTGCGCGGTGGCTCTGAAACTTTACTGTTTTACGTAACATCCTATAGTTGATATTTGCTGCAAAGTTACTTTAATTCTGGTGATTCCTTCATGGTGTTGCATTTTTTACAAAGAGAAGTGTATAATAATATGTATTTGAAGTTACTGTATCTTTTAAATTTAATTTCTTGTTGGTTCTATTTTATAATGAGGTTGTGTTTTTCAGTATGGATCTTTCTGCCCTAAATCATCTCCATAGAATAAATATCAACTTTGAAACCTGAATAAGCTCATTTGTTGTGCTTATATCTCCAGACTTAAAATACACAAATTATTAATTTCATATTTTAGTTTATTTGTCTATTAATATTCCATTAGCTATTTTATGTTTACAACAGTATTTTAAACGTCTAATAAACAAAGTAGTTAGAATACTTAATTGAGCATATTCTTACATAGGAAGTTAATTTTGCTTTCATTGCTGAATTATTTATGTAAAGGAATTTAAAACAGTTATTCATATTGAAAGTACTTATTTCTACAGAAAAACTACATTTACTTTTACTGTTTCAGTAAGGTCTGTCGTTTAAAACAGGAATAAATATGTTAGAAATTTATTTGAAATATTTAACAATAATAATAATAATAAAAGTTTATCTGACTGCAATACTTGGATATACATACATAAATAAATAATCCATTGTTTCAATATAATACGTATTTTCTGAGAATGCATATTTGCTTTTACAAGAATAATGAATTATTTGATATGTCAGAACGCAACTCTACTATTGTTTTGTGATTATCCTTAAATTCTTCGATTCTAAAAATTCTGTATATTTTCATCATACACAAATGAATGCATCGTATTCTTTCGCTTATCTTTTTTTTGTATGTATTTCTTAGTGCTGATTCACGATAGAAATCTTTAGCTGTTCTACCACGAGAATAAAAATCAAAGAAAGCGTAAATAAATACTTAACTAAAGAAAAGATAACCGAAAGAAGTAATTTTTTCTGTTATAAACAGAAGTAAGAAATAGTACATTTTTGTTTTCTTCTCAGTGACTAGAAGTATTTATTTTTCTTCTTTTAGCGGCTAGAGTATATCAAGTGTTTATACTCAGTGGAAGGAAAAATAATCAACGTCATAATCGACCAAAAAATTATTTGCTCAAGTTATTAGATTTTTTCCGAGAAACAGCGTTCTGAATGAAGATTGTTCTTTTTGTGTATTTTTTTTTGTGTACTTTTCATTTTTTATTCCTCGAATGCTTGGAAAAATGTGCAATCAAGAAGACTCGATTCAATGCACAAGTATTTTTGGAAAGATTCAAAGATTACAAATTATTATCCGATAAAGAAACTGAATGATTTTATTTCTCATATATTGTGTTATTACATTAACATTTGATATCTTTATGTGTAAATACTTCAATATGTAAGGAAAAATAATTGTGAAACCTAAAATACAGACATATTTATAAAATCAACACTTTTATTTTGACTGTCAAATCATTATCTAATTTCATCCAAAGCTGGGGGAGCTATCAGACTAATTACTAATTTAAATTTCAAGAATAATTGATCTAACACTTAGCTCAAAGAGTAAATCTGCAGCAATTCTAATAGTCTTAAGGCATGCGACTGCCCTAAAATCATGAATTTTTTCTAAAAATTGACAAAAAAATTTTTATATTATTTTATAGGCCATCTTATTAGCTTAATAAAAATACCAAGTTTTTTTATTTTCCATTCACTAGAAAAAAAACTACAAGTGTTTTACTAAAAGCAGATGCCATAACTTAACACAAGATGATAAACTTTAAAATGCGTTTTACTCGAAATGTGTTTTTTTCCGAAAAACTCAAACGGGGACAGTGATTGCTTAAAAAGTTTTGAAAATAATTTGCTGAAATTGTCTTTGAATGTTTTGTATATCAGTAGAAGTATTTTGACCTTCAGATTTATCAATCACTGTTTTATTTCAAAATTTACAGTTATGTATGTGAATATAATTACTGTTTTTTAAGTAATTTCATGTAGTCACTAAGATAGAGGGCTCTAGTTTTTGTAAAAATTAAAATATCTCTTATCCTGACGGTCATTTCAAACATGAATAACAAAGTAACACATTAAAATTGAAAAATTGAGAATTTGTTTAAAAAATTTTTGTACAGAGCGTGCCCCGTTTATGTAATTTTTTGTACATTTTCACCAGTTTTTTCCCATTTTAATAATAATAATTTTTTTTCCTGCTTTCAATTTTACGATTTTTTCCTTAAAATATACTAAATAAATCTAAAAATCACAAAAAAATCTCCATATCTCCATTTTTTCAAAAAAAAAAAGTTGTTGCAAGTAGTCGGATACCTTAAATTGACTCATTTACACCTTTTACTTGAACTTCGGTAGCTTCAACTATTCTATCACTACCACTTTTGCTTCAGCTTGACAACAATTGACAATATTTCTCTACTTCTCTTTTCACTTGACTTTAAAAAGCAACTCTCAATAACATAAATCACGGTTCCCTTATGGAAAACGGTTTTTTAATCATACAACGTTTAAAAGAAATTTTCCCTACAGGATTAGTAAGAATTGCGAAAAACCCCTTTACGTCGTACATGAAAACATTTATCAGATTCAGTTTTTGCAACATGTGTAACTTCAAAATCAAGATGCTTGATTTGAAGGATTACTGGATTTAAGGGTAACTAACGGTAAGTAAAAACTTAACAAAAATGATTATCATAATTTTTTCTTTGAAGAAAACAGTAAGCTATTTAAAATATATTATACTTATAATATTTCTGTTCAGCATGAATTTATCAGAATCTTACTAATTAATCATTTTGAATACATAAGAATCAAACATTTCTGCAATGAAGTAATTTTCTTAATATTATGGGGAAAAATAATCATACCAAGACCACTGCATTTTTAGGCATCATGCTATGCGTAAATAAACTAGTACTCGATATTTAACCTAGCCCAGTGTTTCCCAAACTGTGGGGTGCGCCCCCCTAGGGAGGCACCATAATCCTACGAGGGGGGGGGCGAGCTTCTTGAAAAGTAAAAATAAAATACTTTAAACATTATTAATTTACTGAAAGTAAACAATCAAAAACATTCTGACATAATAAAAAATAAAATACTCATTTACGATATAATACACTTATAAATATATCAGCAGTGCACAATCTATTTTTACAGTTAAATTAAAAATACTAAGTTAAGGACAAGTTTAATAATTACCAGTGACACTATGGATTTGTCATATATAAAATTACATGCCAACATTAACACTTGTCTTGATAATTTGTACGGTTTATAATTAATCTCTTAAATGCCGATTAAAAATTATGCGATTCGCTCTCCAAAGCCCCCTTGTAGCCCGTAGGTAAGCGTATGTGGTGTATTGAGGGGGTGGGTGGTAAAAAAGAAGAATACATAATCAAATCCTCTGAAATAAGTGAATCCTTCGCGAAAACTGTCAAGGTCATTTTATTGTTTTCTAAAGCCTTCGGAATAGTTTTATGGATAGCAGTTTACAGAAAAGATTGGAAAGTCGGAAAAATAAGTCTGAGAGCAATAAACAAAATGGTTGAGCGAGATGTTTATATACGTTGGGGGCTTAAGAGGTTTAAGTTGTATTGCATGTTAAACGTCATAGTATTATTGAATTTAATACATAGCTATTGTATGAGGGGAGGGGAGCGATGCAAATTATGATTGAATATTGGGTCGCAAACATTGGAACTTTGAGAAGCACTGATCTAGCCTGATTATAATATTGCTGTCGGAATACCTTAAAGGGAGTTTTTATAGATTTCTAGTAGTAGTAAAAACATTTAACGAACTGGTTTTGATACTTACGTATTATTGCAACCGTATTGGAGACGACATTATACGAAAATAAGAAGCCCATGATTGCCTATTCAGAAAGTAATACACATGCGAAATTAGGTTTGCCAACTTGGCAAGTTATCTTGAACGTTATTTGTTGCGCCAATACGTAAGTACCTTGTCTTTCAATAATCTTCTCAGGTTGAGTTAGTGTGAAAACACAATGACGAGTAGATCGCGACTTAAATTATAGTTATTTATAATTTTGAAATAAGCATTTGGGCATATTTGTTATTCTCTCAATTTAATATCAACTTACAAAACATTTTAATTGATTCCTGTCATGCAATATCTCGAATATTCCATAAGATAAATGCTTTGATCAGAGACGTCTTAAGGGATGGGTCAGCTGGGCCCGGGCCAAAGGTCTCGGCTATAATGGGGTCCTAATCTCGTTCTTAACTCAACCTTAATAAGAACATGATTCTAATAATTTCAATGGTCAAAAGGTTATTTCCGATTGAATTGTACAACAACTGAGAATTTCGGACGATATATCAACTGGCGACACCCACATGGGATGACCATTGTCCATGCACAGGGCTAGGTCTACAATCATATACCTTCATTACTTATTTAGTCAAAAGGCGGCAGTAGATAGAGCCTGTTTGTAAGGTTGTAAATCATACACATTTATTTGTCTTAAGTTATTGTTTGTACAAATATTTGACAACATATACTATGTACCGTCTTCTTTTATGGGGCATAGGTGAGACCTATATTTGTGTAGGGGCCCAGGGCCTCAAGAAGTCGTAAGATATCAATGGCTTTGAATATTTATTAAAGTTTCTTTACGAAGAAATGCGTAGGCTATTAGTGACAGATTCCGCAATTTTGAATCCTGGTCGTGACAAAGGCGACATCTGAGTCTGCACTTCACTTCTCCAAACTTTCACCCCAAGTTAACGCGAGAACTTTGATCTCCAGAACTTGCCAGCTTCGTGGTACCACAGATACTAGATATTATCGGAACCGTAACCATGACTTGACTGAGACAACTCCAGCCACTAGTTCACGATTTTAACCACTTCGAGCTACGACAGCTACGAATATTTTAGTTGGTTACTTGAAAGTTGGAATTAGTTAATTAAATTGGAATTAGTTAGAAAAGTTGGTTAGTTGGAATTGAAGTTACTGTAAATAATACAATAGAAAATACCTATACAAATTAAAATACATCAGAAATATTAAGGCTCCTTTTTGTTGACAATACTATTTTTTAAAGTTTAAATATTTTTCAGAATAATTATTTCAGTATAAAGTTATTTTAGATTCATAATTGTGTTAAAAACCAAATTGCACAAGGAAACTTGATAAATCAGTATAAGTATAAGAAATCCATCGAATAAAAGTTTTCTGAAATGTTTGTTATGAAATGTCTCTCAGACAGAGAAATGGCAAGTAAATGCGAAATATGGTATTTCCCAACAGTTTCTTTTTAAAGTATATGTTTTCCAATTCCCCTGCTTTTTGAAATTCTTAACTTTTTTCTAATACCATTCATGGTTCTACATTACGTAACATTTTAAAAAAGAGAAATCTCAACTGTATCATGCAGCCGAGAAAATGTGAAATGCTACTAATGTTCACATTTAAGAAGGAAAAAAATATGGAATTATTAGAACACATAAGAGGAAAGTTGCACGATATATTACGGCTGTAAAATGTCAGAGTTCAAACTAAAGGCTGATGTTTAGAAAGTAAATTATTATTTTGAGTTGCAAACCAACACATAACTTATTTAATGTATTTATGTTTGAATTGGTACTAAATATATTATTCTCGGATAAATGAAATTAGTTTATTAAATATTTATAATCGAAAGTATTTCTTTTAAGGAACAAGAAAAATTATTTCGTTTATTTTCATTTTGTGGTGTTACATATAGTTTCAGTTACAGTGAAGTACACACATAATTTTTCGAATTTTATATAAAAATAAATTATAGTTTAAAAAAAAGACTAAAAAACACGCTTTTATAGTGAATCGAACTAAGATGTAGAAAAATAATTCTTAATATACGAATAAAATGATTAACGAGAAAATTAATGTCATTGGATATAAGCGTGGGGTGCTCTATATTAATTGTTATAATTCCTTACTATTTCTGTTCCGAAATGCTGAGTTAGTGTAAAAATGTAGTACAAAGCACACAAAGCACCACAATGACATTAATTTTCTCGTTAATCATTTTATTCTTATTTTAAGGATTATTCTTTTACTCTTTTTAGTTCTATTCACTATAAAAACGTGTTTTTTAGTTTTTTTAATTTTTTTTTTTAAAACTATAATTTATTTTTCATTTTTTAGTTCGATCTGCAATAAAAGCCTGTTTTTTACTTTTTAAAACTATCATTAATTCTTTGTTGAATTTATCCTTGAGTTTGATATTATGAGCCGGAATTATGTGGCTGTTGGAATTAGTCATGATCTTCAGTGAATACTAATTAATGGGTCTGAAGGGTATTTATTCTCTCCGTTTACAGGGCCTCAGATGAGTCCCATATAGTTAGATTTCAAAGATTCCATCTCTATAGATACAGGTCTAACAAACAAAAGTGTGTTAAGAAGAAATATTAAATGTCAATCGTATTTATAACCCCTTTGCTGCACAGTTATAATAAAGACCATATCATCACTTCGCCATACCTGATAATAGTCGCCAAATTTGGAAATCTAGTAGGGAACTAGTCGCCAAATTTGGAAATTGTGTTTGCAATTAGTCGCCAAATCCGTAAACGATATAATGAATTAGTTGCCAAATTTCGAAATCCTTAAAATCGTTATTTTCAATTATCCTGATCAGGACAATGGAAAAAAAATTTGAAATTATTGTATTGGCATCGGTCCTTGACAAGTGTGCAAAATTTCGAATAAATCTCACCTTTTAAAGTGAGTAAAAATTGAGTCCAAAGATTCCATTACATAGAAGTGAAGCTTATAAAAGAGGTTAATATAATATAATTCTTCATCCCGCTACATTGATGCCTACGTTTACCAATTACAAACTTAATCTTCAAAAATATATTTAAAATGCTCATTTCACATAACAACTATTTTTAATAGTCAATTGTTGTATGACTTTAATGTATATGAAATCAGAAAAGTAATAAAAATTGATTTAAAATAAGGCTAAATTTTTCAGACTTTTAAGTTAATCTGGAAGTCTTCACTTTTGCCTCGAAGTTTCTGAATTGTTTCTTCTCATTTAGCTTCTTATGCATGTTTTAATGTTTAACAATGTTCAGATTTCATGGAATCGCCATTATGTTTAACGCTTGTAAATTTTGTACCTGATTATTTTTATATATTTATATAATAACTTTGCATAAATACTTAATAAACAGAAAAGTAGAACTTACTTCTTTTTTTTTTCAAATTTAATCCTTTGTCTATGAATCTAGAATTTTCATTTGTTTAGTTACTAAACAAATGTGATAGTAAGTTTCATACATATATCAATTTCAATGTATGCTGCAAGCGCAGTAATCATTGTATCTTTTAAAAATATTTATTATTATATTAAGTTAATTAAATTATAAATGTTAATAATTTAAATATTGTGGATTAATTTCATTAATTCTAATATTTTAATATGTGATTTAATTATATGTATTTAATATGTAATTTAATTTTTTGTATTTAATATGTAATTTAATTATATGTATTTAATATGTAATCTAATTATTAATGAAAATTTGAATAAGGAAAAGTATTGTTCTGATTTATTTAAAAGCATTCTTTATATCAGTGGTCTGCAAAGTATGGCCACCGTGTCAGATGTGTCATGCAAAGCATTCTACAATTCATCAATCTACAAAATTATAAGACTTTGTTAAATCACACTGTCTCTCTTCTCTACGCCTCGCGCATTTTTTAAAGGGTATTTCTTACTTTCAATTCTCTACCGTATAACGATTCTGCTGAATCCGCTTGCAAGTAGTGTGTGTGCTTTAAATAAAAAAATAAAAATAAAAAAAAATCTTCTATTTCAATGTGACTCGTTATTAGTGTTAAGTATAATAATACCTCGATTTACGTGAATCCGGAGTTACTCTATTTTCAAATCTCGTCGATTCTTTTTTTCCCCCATCCATGAAACGGAAACGGAATCAGTGCCAGGGCCTGATGAAATTCGTAATGTGGTTGAAAAGTTATCGATCTTGCCAGGCAAATAAGTTTAAAATCGAATAGTGATGGCGTTCTGCTGGATTCCCAATATCAGGAGCTGACAATTGATGAGCTCATAGAAATGCATGAGCAAGAGCAAGGCATTAAAGAGCGTGTGTCTTTAGACCCAGTTCCATCAAAGGATCGAATAACGGTTGAGAATTCGACAGAAGACCCCAGTTTAATTGAAAAAGGGAAAAATAAATTTTAGAAAATACAAACTCCAAAGAAAAGCGTATTTTTTCAACAAAGTAAGGAATAAAAATATTATTAGCGTACTCCGAGAAAATTTAGAGAGAGAAAAAAGTCCTTGACCCGGCAGATAACTTTGTTAGATTTTATGAATTCTTTTATACCAAAATAACTTCGTTTTGAGATTTGATATTTGTGTTGTCTAAACCAGTGCTTCTCAAACTTTCAATGTTTGCGACCCAAATTCAATCGTAATTGACGCAAAGCTACAATACGACTTAAACCTTTTACGTTCCTCCAGCGTATATAAACATCTCACTCAACCAGTGCGTTAATTGCCCAGGACGTATATATACGTCTCTCTAAAATATGATATTTTCCGTACACTGCTGTCCATAAAACTATTCTGAAAGCTTGGAAATGCAATAAAATGCCCTTATCGTGTTTTTGCTAAGGATTTACTTATTTCAGAGGACTTATTTATTCATTTCTCACCCCTCCAAATACACCACATACCCACGCCTACGTAGAAAACGGTGGCAATGGGAAGCGGATACCGTAATTTTTAATCAGTAGTTATAGAATTAATTATAAGCCATTCAAATTATGAAGATAAGTGCTGAATTTGTGTATAATCGTATTCATGACAATCCCATGGGGCCACGGGTAATTATTAAAGTTGTTCTTAACTTAGTATTGTTAAATTAATGATCAAATACATTGTACAGTACTGATACACTTATAAGAGTATAATATCAACGTAAATGTGTATTTCATTTTTTATTGTGTCAGAATGTATTATCGTTTGTTTATACTTTGAGTGAATTAATAATTTAAAAATAATCTTTGGATCTTGACTTTTCAATATGATCGCGCCCCCCTTGAACGGTTATCACGCCCCCTTAGGGGGGGGCACTCTCCACAGTTTGAGAAATGCTGGTCTAAGCTTTTATTAAACACTTTTTTTCCCTAAATTATTAATTTCTTTTGTCTTCGACCCCAACTAAAAATAATTTATATGTATTTCTATGCGAAATTATACCTCGATTTACGCGAATTCGACTTACGTGCGGTTATCACTCAGCCCCACCTATCCCGTAAGAGTTCAAGGTATTATTGTATTCAATGAGGATCAAAATGATGGTGAAACATCTGTAAAATGACGCATCACTCATTACTGCATAATGAATAAATAAAAAATGATGTCCTTTTCCCACCAATGCCTTGGACGACAACAGCAAGAGAAAAAAAATGTTTTAGGAACAAATCAAAATTCCTGCGTGGCAAACGTTGGGCAGTGGAAATATATAATGTAAAAAAAAAATATTTATTCAATCAACATGCATAATTTGGAATGAAAATAAATTCGGTGAAAGAACACAGCTTGTGCGATAATTAGGTACGAGACGGGAATCTAATTTCTTAATAAATGCATTTTTAAATAGATAATAATGAGAACTTAAGTTATCCGACTGCCCTAAAATCATGATTTTTTTGAAAAATTGACAAATTTTTGTTATGATTTTATTTTATAGGCCATCTTATTAGCTTCGTTAAAATACCAAAGTTTTTATTTTCCATTCAATAGAACAAGAACTACAAATGTTTTAGTAAAAGCAGATGCCATGACTTTACATAAGATGTCAACATTTAAAATGCGTTTTACTCGAAATGTGTTTTTTTTTTCGAAAAATTCAAACGGAGTCAGCGATTGCTCAAAAAGTTTTTAAAATAATTTGCTGCAATTTTGTGTGTATGTTCTGTATAACAGTAGAAGTATTTTAACCTTCAAATTTATCGATCACTGTTTTATTACAAAACTTACAGTTCTTATGTGAATATGATCACTGTTTTTAAGCAATTTCATATAAAAGCTAAGATAAAGTGCTCTAGTTTTTGTAAAAATTAAAATATCTCTTATCCTGAAAGTCATTTCAAAAAGGAATAGCAAGGTAATACACAAAAATTGAAAAATTGAGAATTTGTTCTCTTACTATTTGTACAGAGCGGGCCCGTTTATGTAATTTTTTGCCAATTTTTACCCATTTTAGAAGTAATAATTTATATTTCTCTTCTTAATTTTAGCCTTTTTTTCTTAAAATGCACTAAATAAATCTAAAAACCACAAAAAAAATCTACATATATCCATTATTTAAAAAAAAAAAGCTGTCGCAAGTAGTCGGATACCTTAAGGAGAAGTTTTCTAAAAGATGTGCAAAGACTTAATGCCGAAACGATTTAATTGTTTAAAGAAAATAGCATGTGCTTTCTGCTTAGTTCCTACATATATACGTGAATAAATTTTTTTCTCATACGAAATATATTTTGAGAGTCCACAAAGAAAATACTTAACACATGAACATTTAGAATCGTTAGTGCCAAATTGAAACTTACAAATTATATCCCTGATCCTGCAGTTTTAAGAAGAATTTTGAAAGGACAAGGTTCGCATTTAAATTTTAATTTACTATGTTACATGTACACTTATAATTAGTTTATTTTTATTTTATAAATACCTTCACCTGGAGCGACCGCGTGAGGCAGAGTCAAACCAGGCTCACGAAATCTTTAAATCTAGTAAAATTGCTTATTTGTTACCAATGACCTTGTCAGTATCCTTCTATGTGGCAATGCCTGAATTCTCAGCGTGATCACTTCCGTTCCAACGTACTTTCTATGAACAGACTATATTTTTTCTTCTGCGGACGACTTTGTGGCTGTAATTACTGTATTGTAACATTCCTTAAGGTTTATAGTTGTAAATTAACAGACTATAAAAAAAAAATGCGCATATGCGATCTCCATTGAATGGAAATGAAACTTCGGAAAAAGAAATAGATCAAGCAAGGAAAGAACCTGATTAAATAATGGATATTAATCCTGATAGCGAAAGTAAAGTGGAGGAAAGCGATGAACATGAAACGTTTGAGACAAAAAAATGCTACCAAAAGAACTCCATCAAAACAGATATAAAGCCACGTATACTACAAGACACATCGCGCCCTGTCAACAGACATACGAGAGAAAAGGTTCCACATGCTATTTCTCAATCATCAAAGGACAGTAAAAATACACAATCCTTGAACAAAATATGATAGTTTTGCTCGCGCCTAACATACCCTGTAATGTTAGCGAAAAAGTCTGTGATTTGAGTCCTTATTAAAAGTCACGCACATTTGAAACATTTTGTCCAGCTTAATTTTGAATTTTTCTGAATTATCAAAGCAGTAAATTCAAAAGTCCTTAAAAATAGCTTTCTACTTAGTCCATAAAATGAAGTTTCTCTCTTAATTAAATTATTCACTAAATTTACCATTTTTATCATGCACAATAAAATAATTATGCCGTGCGCGATTGGGACTCTGTCACCCGCACGACGACTAACATTAATACAGAGGGAGTGCTCTCTCCCGGGTTAAAAAATACATAATATATATACAGTTTTAATTTTTCATTTGTTGATGGATAGTTATATTTTATATTTACTTCTTATTATAATACACAACCTAAAATATACAAATTTATGATTACATTTTTTTTTATTTTTATTTATATTGAAGGAATAAGTTATATTTTAATCTTATTTATTTTATGTCAATGAATATCTTTTAAATGATGCATAATTAATATATACAAAATTCTAAATTTGCATTTTGACCTCTATTTTCTAATTCTGCGCAGAATATAGCAGGAATACACGAATTATTTCAAATATTCCCCTATTGCGTGACACTGAATCCTGTAGGTAGATTGGCTCTGGCACCTCACAGCTATAAGTTTGCCGACCCCTGCTGTAGTTTCATAACTATTATATATATATATATATATATATATATATATATATATATATATATATATATTATACATATATATATATATATATATATATATATACATATATATATATATATATATATATATATATATATATATAAAAGGATGAAAATATTTGATAAATTTTTTAACCTCAATGATAAATGTAAATAATTTTCATTTCGACGCAAATTATACACAAACAAGAACATCATTCCCTCCTAGTCATTACTTCGAGGAATTTAAATATTTATCAACAGTTCTCCACAATGCAGTCGTTATTTGATGGTGTAGCCCTTAGTTCTTCCCAAACCTTCGTCTTCACTTAGATGACATTAAACGCTTCCAATTGCCTTTTTTAATAAATAATATTAAAATTAAAATATAACTATTGCAAAATTAATAGAACAAAAGAATTATTACTTTGATATGTATATAATTGAAAATATAAAATAGAGATAAAAGATTTTGACTTCGAAAATTTTCGTGATAGGAGAGGAACGGGGGCGATGCCCAGCCAATCTCAAGGCAGAAAAAGAAGTCCGAGTTGAAGGGGAAAATGTGTAGACTTGAAAAAGTTAAAATTACAGTTGCGTCGAGAGGAGTTTAGGATTGGCTGATCAAAGAGGTCAGCTATTTTTAAATTCCTACGATTAGTTCTAACTTCTACCTATATAAATAATATATATACATATATATCTTGTTTAAATTTCAATTGTTAGTAAAATACCTTTATTTATCCAATCAAGTTCAAATACATTTTTTTATACTTGTAGCGGATGACACCTTAATGTTAATATCAGGTTTTTTAATATTAATTCATTAAATAAATTTAATAAATGAAAAATTCGTAACAAAATATAATAATCCAACACTATATATAGAATGGTAGATCATTCGCTGTGTCTTTGTAGCATAATGCATAGCGCGTTGGATATTCTAATCCAAAGCTCGTGGGTTCACTTCCACCTTGGAATACCTAATACTTTCTGAAACTGTGATTTCTGATAAATATTTGGTTGAATAATTAAATTTAATTAATGAATAAATAGAGTAACAAACAAAAATAATAGTCCAACAACATATATAGAAAGTGAATTGAAAAATTGTGAGGAAAATCGCTTTTCACTAAGTTGCCAATTTAATGTTGTGGATTCTGTGTCATATGTATATACATATTTATATTAATCGGTGCTAATTTAACAAAAGTAACTAAATAAATTGTGTTTGTTAACCTAAGTAGGAATTGAAATAATTTTTTTTATATATTACTTGTTTGCATTTAAGTTTAGGTGAGTAGCTTGACGAATCATTGAGTAATTAATCGAGCTCAAAATGGAGAGAATTTCGAATAAAAGCAGTGAAGAGAGAAATATATAATTTAAATAAAAAGGAACATATTTAGGAATTAAAGAAACCAAGATCAATTAGGATTGTATAAATAAAGATCGGGAGCATATTTTTTATGATGCTAGAGTGATCGATTTATTATCAGAGTTGTCAATTTGTATAAAAGAAATTGCAATATTTCTCCTGATCGTTTGTTTGATGCGGGTATTTTACTTACAGCTCTGAGGACTAAAATTCCTCATGAACCAGTGCGAGCATTCAGAATTTTGTCTGATTATTAAATTTGAGCAATTTCTAAATAATTAATATGGGTCTTTTCCTGCACGCCTTCAAAAGGAATCGTTGGTCAGATCAGTTTAGGGTCAGTGAGAAGATGAGTTGTTCACAATGTCGTTATTCCCAAGAAAATTACAAATGGAACTACTGTTTGGGTGAAGTTGTTTTGATATTTTAACACAATCAAATTTTACCAAAATATTATTTTCCATTCTTCATTTTCCAGCAAGTTTTTGATTTATATTATCCACTATATCACCTACTTTACAATTTTTCTATTATGATATATTATATTATGTATATAAGTGTTATATCATTTATTTATATTTCCTCTTTTCAGTCATACCTCATTATAACTTCTCATATTTCTTATTTGAATGTATTGTTTCATGATTGAACATTTTAAAGTGTAGAAAGGTCCATATTATTCACGAGCAATTTATTTCGGAATAAATTGAAATTTTATTTTGGAACTTTCTATTAAATGCAATTGATTTTACACGTAACAAGATTTACTTACATTCAATAAAATAGATTTCACATTAACCCAGCACTGCACGCGCAGGGTATGTCATGTTCATCGCCTGCTAACTTTTTGCAAGACTCCATCTAAACCTTTTTCGGAAAATGAATGTAGCCACGGTAGCCGAGAGGTAGAGGTATCGGATCGTGCCTCACCTTGTCACGAATTTCCGATCCCAGTACCACCAAAGACCCGCCGTGTAGGGCAGCGATGCACGTTAAACCCGTCGAGAGCTGAAACGTCGTCCCGCTGGTGTGGTGGTAGTTAGAGGGGGGTTCCAGTCAGGTGTCGCCCACGTCACTTCTGACCATGGTTCAAATTACGTGGTCCATCGCCAAAAGCCTCGTGTAGCTGAACATTGCGACGTCAATATTCAATCAATCAATCAATCGGAAAAATGAGCAGTTTCTCGTGTAGCTGACTTTAAGGTCATCCTTTGGAGGGTCTTTAGCTTGTAGGCGAATTCGAAATGTAGCCACATCGCATGATTGGTGATTTAATGTGTCTTCAACGTCATTATATCCAATATTTTTGACAGGAGAATTCTGTCCTTGTCTGCAAAACCATCTTTTCTAGTCAAAATATCCCTTCGACTTGAAGAGGAAACTTCCAAATATTCAATAACATTCTTGAAACTTCCTTGAAATTAGTTGTTATCTATGCTTAAAAATGTCTTAAACTAGATAACATAGTCACTGCTGATGATATATACTTAAATGAGGAGAAAATATAAATGAAACCAAAACCGAATTTTTTCAGCAGCATACAGAAATCATATTTAAATAATTTTTAATTTAATAATCTTTTACAATTGTTTTTTATGAAAAATTATTTTGCATAATTTACTTATAATTATTAGATGGCATTGAAAATAAGAGAGGAAAGCACTATAGAAACAAATTAATTTTAAAATTTGGATAAAACCAAAACAAAAATATTTTTTTTCTTACATTATTATGATTAGTTACCATTTTACAATATTTTGAAATGTGTATATAAGAATGTGTTTCATTTATAATGTTTAAAAATACTTATTAATTATAATTAGATAATATGTCACACAAAAAACTACAAACAAGCATAAATTGGAAATTGAACGACTTAAATATTCGTAAACATGTAAATGATTTGTAAGAATATTTTTTTCTGTTTAAAAATTGTGCATAAAAAATTATAAGAGTATATGTTAGGACTAAAATTTGTGTTAATTTTTTAAAATTTTTATTCCAATCATCATCGTTGTAGGAAAGTACCAGCTATTGTAAAGTTTTGAATGCAGAAGGGCACATTAAACCTCTAAAGAATTTGCATATTATGATTTTTGTTTAAATTCTTTTTTTAAAAGTTTTATGTTACTAATTTAATACGTCTTCGTTAATGTAAAATAAAGAATGGAAATAAAACAAAATGTATCTTGATAAATAAGCTGTCACTTTAAAAATAACTTCTTAATTCCTGGAAGGAAAGGCATTTATAAAGATTCAGAGAAATTTACATCACAGTAGAACAAGTCCAGCATGCCACAAAATATGAACGAATTCTCAAATTAATACTTCAAATCACACAATAGGCTTTATTTCTTTTAAATAACGTTGAGAATTAAACAACACCTAAACTTTCTAAAAGTTTAAGCGATTAATGAAAAGAATATTTTGGTAACGCAAAAAGAAAAGCATGGAATATTCTAAGCGAAAAATTTTCTATTTATGAAGAACTGGGGACATTGTTCCTTTTATGAGAACATGAAGACTATTCTTTCACGAAAGGGGAATTCGATATGACGAGGTTGATGGTTGATTAGGATTTTGCATCGTACCAGAGTTGTTCTTGACCTATTGATTGTACTCAGATCATTCGCAAAGTGGGACCCCAGGACTCTTGAGTAAGGTGGATTGATTTTTCTTCAAAGACCAATCCTAAATGGAATGTTATATTTCGTGTAAAAGATGGAACTTGCATAGTCTTTCCAATTACAACACAGGAGATTTTTGAAATACAATATTAGTTCTTTTTAAGTGCAGCAATTTAACAAGAAAAATATTAAATAAATTCTTTTTAATAGTTATTATTCAATGATTGCACAAATAACTACCGTTTTAATTCGACAAACTAAGAAAAACAGAAGAAAAAAGTACAAATTATACTCATGGAAAAGCTATCCTTATTCCTCTTCATCATAAATGTCTGGGAAAGATGGTACTCGAACCTACGGACTTCAAAACTGTAGAAATAAATTCCTAAACCTAACATGAGTTAAAAAATTTAAAATATTCAAATAAACTTCAATGGTTCTTCAGAAACCAACTTATATAAAAAGTTGGAATCTTCTTATACAAAGTGAATTTATAGCATCTCTCTTTAGGTAAAGGAAGGAGATCTGCAAAAGGTAATATTTGATATAGATAGTTAGTTGAATGGGTTTATTAACTATATTAAGATAAAGGATCTAGTTGCGTGATCTGACTTAAATACACGGTTTAATTGGGTGTTAACTCTCACTTTAATTAAAATTGTCAAATTAGAATTTAAGTAATATAAGTTATTCTTAATAAAAGTTGTATTAAGAACTACTATGTCTCATCATTTTGATAATCCCACACCTCTAGCTTACGCGGAACCGGCACGACATGGTCATCACAGGATGGCTATGTCGCAGTCTTTGCTGCACGCCTTCAAACAAGGGAAACGTTGGTCAGGATCAGTTTTAGGGTCAGTGAGAAGACGAGTTGTTCACAATGTCGCTCATTCCTAAGAAAATTACAAATGGGACTGTTTGGGTGAAGTTGTTTGATATTTTAACTCAATCAAATTTTACCAAATTAATGTTTTCCATTCTTCATTTTCTAGCAAGTTTTTGATTCATATTACCCATTATATAACACCCACTTTTCCAATTTTTCTTTGAATATGTACGTGTTTTTTTTATAATTTCTCGTGTATTAATTTTGTACAATAATACATTACCTCGTTTGAAAATATACCAATAAGCAAAGGAGTGTATGTACTGAATGCCCTAATGAAGAGAACAGAAAAGCTAAATTTACGTGTGAAAAGTGTAATGAAACTATTGTGCTTCCTATTTTTATTCCTTTTCACCTTTATATGCAAATTTTACGGTAAAAACAGAATGCAAACCCCCTTGGTCCAGAGATACTCTGCGCTTGAGGTTAAAGTAGTTTTTTTTTTTTTTTTGCTCGTGAAGTGTCGGTTAAATATAAAATAACACAAATTCACGGTTCCTACGGACATAGAACATAAATTTCGAATGCGAAATGACAATGGCACATGTAGTGAATGAAACCCCCAGTCACTGTCGAACACTGAACATCATTGCTCACTTAATTTTAAGACTATCCCTATAATCATCAGAAATTAATTCTTTTATCTTATGATTTCTACTTCAAAAAATCTTACAATTTACAACAAAAAATAATCGTAATATATGATTATTCAACTCTTGTTTGGCACAAGCATTCTTAAATCCCTTAAGCTCAGTAATATTTCCGAGAAATAGCTATCCTAACAGAACTTAATTGCCCTCCACCGCATAGAAATTTCTCCTCAAATAATCACTCTAGATCCTTCTAGATCTGTCTCAAAGCAACTCTTTTTCCTCTAAAATTTGTTGACTACAATTGGTGATTTAATATGTCTTCAACGTCATTATATCCATTACTTTTGACAGGAGAATTTGTCCTTGTCTGCAAACAATCTTTCTAGTCAAAATACCCCCTTGACATGGAAGAGGAAACGTCCAAATATTCAATAACATTCTGAAACTTCTTGAAATTGTTGTTATCTATGATTATCAAAAATTGTCGTAAATTGGATAACATAGTCCATGCTGGCAATATTTACTGCATTGCGAAATAAATGAAACCTAAGAACCGAATTTTTGTTCAGCATAAAGAAATCGTATTAAACAATTTTTAATTTAATAATCTTTTTACAATTATTGGTTATTTTTTGATGAAAAAATTATTTTGCATAACTTAATTAAAATTATTACATGGTATTGAAAATACTGGAAGAAAGCATCATAGAAACAAATTAATTTTAAAATTTGGATAAAACCAAAACAAAAGTATTTTTTCTTACACATTATTATGATTAGTCATTATTTTACAATATTTTGCAATGTGTTTCATTTATACGTTAAAAAAATACTGATTAATTATAATTTGGGGATAATGTGTTAAATAAAAAACTAAAAGCAAGCATAAATTAGAAATTGAACGACTTAATTATTCGTAAACATCTAAATGAATTAAAAAAATACTTTTTCTGTTTAAAATTGTGCATAAAAATTATAACAATATATGAAAGTAAAACTAGCAAATTTGTTAATTTTTTTTATTTTTTATTTTTATTCCAATATCTGTCGAAAGTGGAATCATCATCGTTGTAGGAACAATCTAGCTATTGTAAAGTTTGAATTCAGAAGGGCACATCAAACCTCTAAAGAATTTAACTTATTATGATTTTTGTTTAAACTCCTTTTTTAAAAGTATTATGTTACTAATTTAATACGTCTTCGTTAATGTAAAATAAAGAGAATGGAAATTAACAAAAAACATTTATAGATTAATAAGCTGTCGCTTTTAAAATATCTTCTTAATTCCTGGAAGGAAAGGTATTTATAAATTCAGAGAAATTTACATCACAGTCGAACTCCAGCATGCCACAAAATATGAACGAATTCTCAAATTAATACTAAATCACACAATAGGCTTTTATTTTTTTTTTTAAATAACGTTGAGAATTAAACAACACCTAAACTTTTTTAAAAGTTTAAGCGATTAATGAAAGAATATTTTGGTAACGCAAAAGAAAAGCATGGAATATTCTAAGCGAAAAATTTTCTATTTATAAAGAACTGGAGGACATTGGTTCCTTTTATGAGAACATGAAGAATATTCTTTTCACGAAAGGGGAATTCGATATGACGAGGCTGATGGGTTGATTAGATTTGCATCGTACCAGAGTTGTTCTTTGACCTATTGATGGTACTAGATCATTCGCAAAAGTGGGACCCCAGGACTCTTGAGTAAGGTGGATTGATTTTTCTTCAAAGACCAATCCTAAATGGAATGTTGTATTTCGTGTAAAAGATGGAACTTGCATAGTCTTTCCAATTGCAACACAGGAGATTTTTGAAATACAATATTAGTTCTTTTTAAGTGCTACAATTCTTAACAAGAAAATTATTAAATAAATTATTTACTAGTTATATTATTCAATTATTGTAAATAACTACCGTTTTAACTGACAAAACTAAGAAAAAACACAGAAGAAAAAGTAATAAATTATATTTCATGCAAAACTATTCTTATTCCTCTTCATCATAAATGTCTGGTAAAGATGATACTCGAACCACGTACTTGCAAAACTGTAGAAATAAATTCTAACCTAACATGAGTTAAAAAATTTAAAAATATTCAAATAAACCCCTCAATGGTTCTTCAGAAACCAACTTAATAAAAAAACTAACCAAATATTAGTTTTAAATTTATTTATTGTGCATTCAAAACGAAAAAAAATAAAATCAAACCTATTTGTGTTTGAAGAAACTCGTTTCATTTCTTACTTTTGCTTTTTAGGCCCGAATTCAATGCTTCACAAACAGAGTAAAAGCTTCAATGGCTTCTATATCGAAAACCAGTCTACAGCACTGATAAGCAACAAATCAGGTGAATCGTTTCGGGATTTCAGATAGATGTAATCAATCCCCTGTTCATTAGTATCTTATTCTGTGGATCTAGAGTATTACAAATAAACCCCTATATTGATGACTATTTCTGCTTCAGTGGAGGCTTAAATCATGAATATTTGCATATGATTTACTCCAAAAGTTGCTTGGGGAGTGAGAAATTGTGATTTAACCCTTTATTTACCGACAGTACTTATAAGTAGCACTCATTTTAAAATTACATAGAATAACCCTTTTTACGAATACTCTGACGATACTTAGCAGGAATATTCTTTTAAATCCACTCGTCTAAGATATATGACAGCACGGGTTCTATGTTAAGTATTTTAGCAAGGAAAGCGAATAGTTTTATAGCAGAAATTGCGTTTTCAGCGGATTGCAAAGATTGTCATTTTTTTGTTCCAAAAAAATAGTTAATGTCAGAAGGTAAGTGTCTTATTTTTTTTTTTTTGTATCTTTAGGAAGGATTAGAAAACGAAAACTTTAGAATTAAGGAACGAATTACCTTAGAAAACGATTTTACTATTTATTTTAAATGAACAGTACGTATATAATTAATTTTACAGTTGAATATCTTTAATTAATTAATTAGCTCTAACTAATTAAATTTTCCGAAGTTGAGTATTTTGTTTATGTATGTCCCTTAATTTTCAATGTAGGGATTCAAAAAAAAAAAATGCATGAAAAAAACTGCAATAAATCATAATGCTGTAGATAAACGGTCAAACCATTAACCTTTAAATTTTCTCTCTCTCTTTCTCTCTCTCCACACACACACACACCATATATATATATATATATATGACATAATTTACACTCGAATTAAGACAAAGAATCAACTAGTTATTTTCAGTCGTTGAGGGTATCTTAAATCCACATTTATTTAATTAAGGGGGGAAAAATAACAACTCCCAAACATAAAATAAGCAGCAAGACATTAATACTCGTGGCTTACGTAACATACATGACATTCACCAAAGCATTCTTCCTCGTTCCAGAGGATTCGTCAGTTTGTAGTCTCGTTCAACCGGAAGCTATTAAAAATTATATAATTTCCGATAAAGACTTTTCTGATTGATCATATATATATATATACCGTAAAATCCGGCGTATAACGCGCCCTTTTGACACAAAAAATAAGATGAAAATTTAAGGGTGCACGTTATACGCCGGGTATAAAAATGATAGCTTTAAAAATAACGAAAGAGATGGACATAATTTTTTCTTCTTCTAATTGTATCGAAATACTATTTATTTAAAAGAAATGACTTGCTGTGTGAACTAAAAGAGATGAAGTTCTAGAAGTATACTATTTTTTTCAAAAATTTTAAATAATACCTGGAATAAATGACTTCAAAACATAATAGCAATGTATACTAATGTTTCAGATTTCTTCGTAAAAAAGTTGGTGCGCGTTATACGACGAATATACCTAAAAATTAAAAAATGCAGCTTGAAAGTATAGGTGCGCGTTATACGCCGGATTTTACGGTATATATATATCAATATCAAATCAGCCTACTTATCACAGCTTACTTAAATGCACGCATTAATACGTTCACAAAACAATTATATTTTTCTAAAATGCGTGAAATTGAATACATGTTTCGTTACTAAGCTAAGCTATGTCGAAAACTGCTGGATTTAGGAATAAATATTACTTAAGAAATCAACAAAACTGAACAGACATTAGTTTCTATTAGTTCAGATTTTTTGAAGGTTTAGACATCCTTGAATATTTAAAAGAGATTGAAGTATTTTTCCATTACTAATTGAAATTTTAAGACTTTTTAAAAATATGTTTCGCTTATCCCTGAGTTTTAATATTAAATGCATTAAAAACTTTTAATTTTGAAATAAGTGCATTTAAAATAAGAACATTGGTATTCTCGCATAGATCTATTCACAAGTTTGAAATCTTAATTAAGTAAAACTACTAGTTATACTATGAATTATACACTTTTTCTACGATAATGATGCTAAAAGTTTAACTGTTTCAAAATTTACTTTTATTTTTTTCTGTTTTCTATTTGATATATATTTATAACAAGCAAGTTGCTGTTCGTTATGCTCTAAGTTATAGAACAGATTTCCTCAACCGATTGACCATTTCTTTTTGAAAACTAATACCGGAATTAATTTCGAGTATGAACCTAAATCACTTTGAACTAAAACGAGTCATTAACTCAATTAATAATAGAATGATATTAAATGGCTAGTTAAATAAATGGTTGTATTCATCCTATCTCAAAAAAACATTCTATGCCATTTTTTTATATTATGCAAAAAATAAAGTCTTATATCATTATTAATGAAAAAAAATTTTAATAAAAATTAACTCTCGCAACATTGCATAGAATACTTGATTTAAGTTATTTTTATAGAAATTCCCATGTGAGAAAAAGATTTACAAGCAAAACTTCGTGATACCATGTATTCATTTTAATAAAATTGAAAGTTGCTTGTAAGTAAGGTATTTAATTAGTACTTAATTAATTGTATGCCTTGTCTTGCCATTTTTATAAAGAAAATTAATAATTCATATTTTCTTAAATATCATAATTTATACGTAAATAAATATAATATAATTCATAAATATATATTTCTTTTAGTTATCCAAAAAGTAGGGATAATCTTGTTTTTATTTGTGATATCTATATCGATTCACAGAAAATCAATAGAAAGTAATCTGTAACATGAGTATAACGTTTTCTTCCAGGAAGTAAAATTCATCAGAATTGTTTTCTCTTCCGTCCCCACACAATCGCCTTTTAAATCAAAAGATTAAAAAACTTTTTAAGTATAAACATTGGAAAGAAAGATTGCTGTAATACACCGATGTTATTATATGCAAATCGTGACACTTTCCTCTACAATGGATCCTCAGAGAAAAAGCACTGATTCTGGATATTGCCTTATTAGCATACTTATATGCCTCATTTCCATAAATAAATGTCTCAGATACAGGAATTTTAAGAATTTTCTTCTTGGAATTTCTCGAATTTTAGAAGCTTTCTGTACTTAATAGATAGCGTTGAAAGTTTTCAGTTGGCTGTAGGGAATACAAAATCGAAGAAAACATTTTGGATAAAATATGTAATATGAAAATTTGTACTCAACACAATTAGTTAAAAGTTTTTCCATGTTACGTCTTCCTTCGAAAAACTAAGTACAAAAATGAGTTTTATAAGTCTTTCCAGAAATTCGTTAAATTTTTAAAGTTATACAATGGCTTATTAACTTTCACACAATTGTTAACAGCTATGAAGCTCTGTAAGATAAATTAAGTTTTAAACTTATTCAAACTATCATGAAATGAATTATATACCAAATAATTGTTCCGATTATAAGTACAAATATGAAAAACAAGCAAAAAATATGACTAAAATAAATAAATGCAGTATATAAACATAGATTATTTGTTACTTTTCCACTCCAATTCAAAATGTCGAATAAAAGCTCCACAAAATCAAGAAATATTTTCTCTCTCTCTATATATATATATGTCAAGTCTGGAAAGTTTAACTTCAAAATTAAGTGAATAATAAATAAAAATAGGGTGAACTATTTACTACTGCATAGGAAGTGTAAGGTGAATAGGACTATATAAAGGTAGATCGAACTCTGACGTAGTTAGAAGACTAAAACCGTAAATGTGCTTAACTAAATTCCTTATAATCCCCTAATAATAAAATTAAAAGTCCAAGAAGAAGTCTTTTTGATTCCTGTAACCTCCATAGTATATTTAATTCATCGCAATAATAATTTTTAATTATTGCATTCAAGTAAATTTAATTTTTCTTCTTTCTTTAAATTTTTCCATGTTGAATTCTAAATTAGTCCACTGGACCTAGTCCTCTCACTTTCCCTATTCTCAGCCTCTTGGGCAGCCATTTGGAATCTATGATCACTTTTACCATTTACCCCAACCAGACATCAGTCTCTAAGGTCTCAAACATCTCGAAAAATCTTCCACTCCATCAAGAAGAGGAATCTTAGGCACACGCTTTCCGGATCAAAACCTATACACCAATATTGTTTAAAGGAAAAAAAGTTTTAGAAAAGACTCAATGTTAAATAACAAAATAAATATACGAATGATAAACAAGGAAAGATAGAAAGTGAAGAAGTCGGAGGCCCCTGACCACCTCCAGAGTGTTCTTCCTTCATTTTGGGGTGGGATTAGGCCAAGCCGTACTGTCACCAGTATGGGGCTCTAAGTTACACTAACGACATGTGTACATCTAGCCCTTGGCCGTGATGAATTCCATGAGCCTCAATACAACACCAACGGACAGGTGGAATTAGCAACAATAACAACCAAAAAAAGCTCAAGAATAAAAAGTTATAAAGATATATGTTGAAAATTTCTATTTCAAATAAGTTGATCTATTAATAAAATATAATTACACAATGTCTAGCACAATATTTTCAAAAATGTACTGTAATCTAAAAAAACTACGTCAAAAAAATTAAATACATTTATTTATAACTAAAATTCTAATCAATATTGAAATATAAACTCAAACATTAATTTATTTAAAAAAAAATTTAGACAACCCTAAAAAATAAATTATGTAAAATATGAATCATGATTTTAATTTAATGTTCTAGTGTATAAATAAAAAGGAATTTAAAATGCCTGGTTTGCTAAACAGCTATTAAAGTTCATTTTGAAAGAAATCAATTAGAATACTATTATTTTAAAGGAAAAAAAAATAGATTGAATGCCCCCCTTTTTTCCTCTTTTTATTCAAATTTTTAGAAAAAATATTTGTTCAAAGTTAATGTTTTTTTTTAAATAAACGTGGTACATTTCGTACATCCGTATGTAAATGTTACTTCTAATATTTTAATTTATTTGAAATTATTACAATAATTTTGAATATTTTTCACCCTACTAGTTCACAATCCCCACATGTTCAAATTTTCGATCGTTGAAAAAAATTTTTTAAAAAGCGCTCAATGGACAAACTTGGGACGTCATAAATACATGATAATCATAGGGTTTTTCAGCCAATCATTCATAAAAATGCGACTTCATAATTATATCATATAAAATTTTTTATATTTAAATATAAACACACGCATCGAATTATTTAAACCACTGTTGCCAACTTTTATTTTTTTGCAAAAACCCTTTTTTAAAAAAAAGCCTTTTTGGCAAATAAAAAAACACATAGTTAAACAAAATGCACTTAATTTAAAAGTATTCTTATAAGGGTTTTTTTTAAAAAAAAAATTTTTTAACTGAATAATTTTAACACGGGTTTTTTCCCAATAAACAAATTTTTAAATGTTATCTAAAAAAAGTTGAAAACTAGTTAGTCAATTTTAATCAATGGAAAGACGTGATTGGTTTATCAGGGATCATTGTGAAAGTTCATTGAACTAAAATTTTTATATATGCGATTATATTTTATATGATAATGTAAATTTAATAATAATTGTTAAAAGATTAAACTAATTTTTCAAAAATTCAGATAAAACCACGTTGGATCTTTTTTACTTGTATCGTTTTAAAAGGGGGTTTTTCTCAAGTTTTAAAAAATTCAGTTGAACTGAAATTTTATATAAAAAGATTATTTTTGGGTGACAAAGATACTTTTAAGGGTAATTAAAAAAAGATTCCACTTAAATTGTGATTCTTATATGTTTTATATATATATTTATATTTTGTAAAAAAATTTGGAAAATAATAAAAAAAAAAAAAATTTTTTTTTGACCTAAGTAAGAATTGTCTTTATTTTTTTATAGCTTGTTTTTTACTAAATAAATATAACAAAAATAGAATTCAATTTGAAATAGTTAAATAATTTTTTAAAGCAACTTTAAGATTACTTATGAGTTTCCTTTATTTTTACCGTAAAATATTAACTAAACTACCACCCCCTTTTTGCTTTTTTCTGATTCAAATATTTTTAAAAATCTCAATTGTTATATTAATTTATAAGAATATTTTATGATATTTACAATAATCATAAAATTAAAAATGTTTGTTGAGTTTCGTAAATTTTTTTCCTTTTGTTTTTTTTATAATTCCTTGAAATGTCTTAATGATAAATATTTAAATTTATTCATTTGAAGACTTTAAGATTTTAATTTGGAAAATAGATTACTGAACTATATATTTCTGGTTCCAAAAAAAAAACTTTTCAAAATCTGAAGAACTTTTTAAAAAGCAAGATGTGTTTTGAAAAAAGGTAATTTTTATTATAAGGGGATCTTTTTTTACCTTTTAGTTTTTTTAAAACATAAATAGTTAACCAAATTTCCCAAAAATTCGAATTTTGATTGATTTTTTTTTAAGTTAATGCTAGAAGTGCTTGTGGTTACAATTATTGGTGGCCCGATCGGGGGCCTTTAAATTTATCTTGGAAAGGGGGTGATTTACCCAAAAAAATTACCCGTAGCTTTACATCAATAGGGGCAATACTACTTGGTCGATTCCCCCCAATTTTTAGGGGGGAACAAACACCCCGGGGGAGTCCGGGGCCCCTCACCTCTTCCCATTCTACCCAAACCCCACGAGAATACACTAGGGCTTTTTAAAAACTGTTTAGAGTAACTCTACGTTGCAAAACCTTACAATTACCGACAACTGTGCCCCCTTTCCGGGGCAACCCCGGCCATATGGGACAAATAGCTTTTATAACCCGTATACCAGGGTGTCGATGCTGGAGGTTGATATAGTGTTAACTCTAGAGTTTACAATTTTTTCAACTCTAAAAAAAATTTTTTGGACACATTGGCATTTTTTAAAAACTATTCATAAAAAATGTATTTAAAAAAATTTCATTAATCACATTTCTTTTGAAGATGTTATTTATCGTCAAAAAAGAAATTTTTTTGGAGATGGTTTTTGGGTTTTTTTTTTTAAATTGACCTTCGTCATCAATTTTTTTTCTTGTTGCTAAAAATTTTTCCCTTTCCCTTTACGTTTCGCAATGCCTAGCCTTTTTTATAAAATTGTTTTATACCCCCTAAAATGATTAAAAAATAAAAATTTTTAAAATACATTAAAAACTAAACAGTAACAAACGAGGTAACGTGGTAAATCCTAGCCCGATTTTACCAAAACTATTTTTTTCTCTAAACTTTGGATCCTTTAGAGTCTAGTTTACTTTAAAAAAAGGGTGCCATAAAATATTTCCAAAAAGTAAGATTCTCTTTCCATTTAGTTACAAATAAAAGTTAACCAATTTTCTAGCAAGATCAACTAGTTTTTGTTTTTTGGGGTTTCCCTTAAGTAAGTACTTTCATTTCACAAAAAGTAATAGTTAGAATGGGATATAAGTTGTTAAATTTCCAAATTTATTTTGGGTTGAGAAATCGACTTTGTGAGTTTAAAAAAAAAACCTTTTTGAATCTTTTTTTTATGTTTTGAAAATTTTTTTTCTATGATAATATCTTCAACCCAAACATGTGTTTTAAAAAAGGTCAAGTAAAATTGTTTCCCCAAAAAAATAATTTATTCTACTATACCAAAAAAAAAATAAATCATTTTAAAAAAATGCAAATTCCTTTTTTTCATTTGAAGTATTTCTTTCGCTGAAAGTTTATCAGTAGGTTTATTGAGACATATACAATTCAGGAAGGGCACCATTACTGTTAACTCTCTGTCCTAGTTTTTAAGGATACTTTTTGCATAACATATATTGTTTATCTGAAGCATCAAAATTTTTTAACTACGCATTGTTTAGGAAAAATAGCGTGCTCCTAAGTTAATCATCAAAATAAAAAAAAAAGGAAATTCAAATATACTATGAAATAAATATGGGAGTATTTCTTCGTAATCAATATACTTTTCTTCAGGGAGAATTGAAAGGAGTTTGAGAAATAATTGTATTGAACTATCCTCATGCACTTGCATTACGAAAATGATAAAAAGTAAATGATAGGCAAATAATAGAATTTTATTTAACTTTCAGAAAATATTTCTTTCGAATTATTATGTTTGGAGTCTTTTTAAAAAGTGTCATATACGGCTATCAGAACTAGCACAAAAATTGTTTATTAATGTTTATAACAACTCAATTTATTGTTCAATATCCAGTTCTCAAAATTGGCACGAATTGCTTAAAATTACCTATGGAGCACAAGAAAATATTGTTACGTAGATCCGAGGGTTCATGGATTTTATGCAGAACAATCACAAAGAAAATAAACAGTTCTTAAAGAGCGATGCGAATTTTTATTAACGAAAATCCAAACCTTTAAATACAGGATTCAGCAGCAATATTCACAGAGTAAAAATCTCCGAAGGTCTTCACACCTTCAACAGCAATCAAACACAATAACCAGAGTTTAAAGTACACTTATGTAAAGGATTATTCACAAGCACAGCCGAGCTAATCGTCAGTCAAAACAATCCTCACTACTCGCTGTTTAATCCAGACTCATCGCCGTCCCTGCGAGCATCTTATTTATATGCGCGACAGAAACTTCCAGAAATACAGCCGCTCGTGACATTAGTGTAGAGATCCACTACTTTCTAGAAGATTCCAGAGGGTTCCGAACTCGCCATCATGGTCGCCAATGACGCCAAAATGGTAGCCAGAAATGATGCCAACTTGGCTCTACCGCCAAGATTTCGCCAAGTTCTCATTGAATCGCCATTATAACGTAAGGGGTGGCATTGCTTGTGAATGGTACAATTTTAACATGAAATAAACACTACATAGAGTAATATAAATGCATTAAACATCCAAATACAAATTATATACTCTATTTACACAAAATTCGTAAAAATATTGATTTTGTTACTTTAAAAATCATCAATACTTTTCCTGTATTACTTATTATAAGATGTTTAACCTAAGTATATCATTAATTTTGGCTTAAAATAATTCAGCCATTACTGTTGTTCAAAATGTCATTTATACTACACAGAAATATTACAACTAAAAGACTTAGTCTTAAGTGAAATTATATCAATAAATTCTCAATGTTCTTTAAATATAATACTGAAAAGTTTTAAATCGTGATGAAAATTAAAAATGACTTTTAGCATAAATTAGAATATTTATGATGCATACCACTTAAGCGTAAAATTCATCTTAGCATGCATACAATAGGTATGCAATGTAATATAGAATATTTGCAGGCCAGTTAATGTCAGAAATTTTCTAGCTTTAAATGACAGATTTGGTCTCATCATGATTACCATACTAACATTTTACAGAACTGTCAACTCTGTTTTAATGCCATAACTGTTGATGAGGATGTCATTTCTCTGACTCAACTGATCGCTGCTATTTAAATGTTCCTAAATATTAGAATTCAAAATAATGATATCTAATCTGACTAAGCAGTTTAAAATAAAGATTGAAGTTTATATAATTAGAAATGTGTGTTCTACACTACGGCAAAAAATCCCAATATCAAGAAAAAATTATTGTAGAGTAATGAAATTCGGACAATGCAATCGTCTAGTTAACATGTTTAATGGGCTTGATTCATGAAGTCACATGATAAAAACAAAGACGTGTTTCCCATTGAATTCAAAACAAACATTAAACTAATTGTACTTGTTATTTTTGTGAAACTCAGATAAAATTTCAAGTTTCATATTTGGGTAAAGATGTTTAAATGTTAGGGAAAAAAATTTCTTTAAAAAGATTTTTTTAAATTAAAAAAAAAAGTCGTATTTTATGCTTATACTTTTAAATAAAATGCATTTTGTATACATATGTACTTTTTAAGAGAAAGTTTCTGCAAAGAGCAAAACTTGGCAACACCGGAGCGCGTGAACTGATTAATTGGAAACACAAGATAGTTTTTATTGTGTGTCTATGACGTCACATGAGTTTTTGAATTGATTGGCTAGAATCACGTGGCTTTTACTACCATGTGACTATGACGTCCCATGAATTAACCTCATTGATTAAATTTGCAAGACTTACTTAAGGTTAAGACTTACAGGTTAACTTAAGCTAAAAAAAATGCATTTAAAATGTGAAAGGATGTTACATTAATAGCCAGAGTAACCTCCAGAATTTTGAATGCAAGCGTGCATGCATTGTGTCATACAGGTGCCGAATGTCACTTTGCATTAAGGAGCTCCATGCTTGTTGTACTTGTTGTGTCCGTACTGGGATGATCAAGTTCGGCCATGGATGATGCTGGAGTTGTCGTCCTATGATATCCAATACGTGCTTAATTGTAGATGGTCTCGCAGGCCAAGGTAACATGTCAAAACTCTAAAAAACACATTGCGTTACAACAGCACTGTTTGGGCGAGCGTTATCCTGTTGGGAAAAATCCCCCCTGAATGCTG
>BMAV01011883.1:0-34036 GCA_019973955.1 Trichonephila inaurata madagascariensis | reverse complement strand
TTTAAACCGTACAAATTATCAAGATAAGTATTAAATTTTGTACATGACAAAAGCCTACGTGAATTACTAGTAACTATTAAACTTGTTCTTCACTTAGTATTGTGAGATTAATCATCAAATACATTGTGCAATACTGTGATACATTTATAAGTATATTATATCAGTGTAAATGTGTATTTTATTTTTATTATGTCCGAATGTATATTTTGTTTTGCTTCCTTTCAGTAAATTTATAATTTTGTAAATCCTTTGTTTTTGGTATTATACTCACACCCCTTTGTAGGGTTATCACGCCCCTAGGAAGGCGTGCCCCATAGTTTGGGAAACGCTGGGATAGGCAATACCAATGTTGCTATTTTTGCTGTTGAAGTTATATTCTTGTCTCAGAGGACACATGTTATTGCAAAAAACGCTAGGCTGTCACCAACGGAGTTCCGCAAGAGGTATGATTTTACAAAAGAGATGATGATTGAAAGAAGGGAAGTTTGGTCTATATACCTAGTCGCGTCCATGATGCATGGCTGTGAAAAGTTGATAGAAAAGTATAAAAATGGTGAATTTTAGGCTTGTCGGTGATGCTGAACTGACGTCAGCATGCGTGAATCGACTCATGCTGCAATACATTTCTTCCGCCTTTTTGCACGATGTGCAGGATACCTTGATGAACTCATATTGACTCAAACCATTATGCATCCATTGGTTGTTTGTTGCCTGCATTCATGACGTCCATTAAGAAGACTATCAAAAACGTCGCAGAAAAAACGATTTCTTTTGCATTGGTGACAGGCTGGAGCGACGTGTACGATGGAATGATAGGTACGAGTGTGATGCCAAAGTAATTACTTGTCCAATATGGCTGTATCTGTCGAACACACCACCATTCGACAATATGGAATCCCAGTTTGGATATTATCGTGTACGATAGCAGGTGCACTATGACGGCCCAATGATACCTGTATGTGCTATTGCTGGTGAGATTCCCTTTCTTCAGGGATAACACTTTGCTAGAAGAATAATGCTTAACCGCATACCGCATGCATCACCCAACGTGCATTATAAGGTTTATATATATTTGACAGCTTATCATTCTAAACTGATATTTCACTAATCAGACGTGGAAACGAAATCCAATCACCTCTAGGGCGCGATTGGATGCCGTTTACATGATGTGGCAACACCGCATTCAGAAGATAAACTGTGGCTAATGGTTGATAGGGAATGAAGACCCCCGCCCCCTTATTCTCATTGACACTGTGCTTAGATATGTTGCTTCGCCATCCACGATGGTCCTATAATTTACTAAGATGACATTGTTCTTTGTGTTAGAAGTATCTGTTCAAAATAAACATCCCTTATTGTTTGTTGCTGTCTCTTTTTGTATTAAGTTTCTTCATTATTTGACCTCTCTTTGGTGCTGCATTTTGAATGTCACATTGTGTGCTTTATACCTTTCCCCCTTAAATTCCTGTTTATTAAAGCTTAAACTAATTATTGATAAAAATTAGAAACTATTCTAATTAAATAAAATTCATTAAACATTTTAATTAATAAAACTTTGGATTTCCTATAATTCTAGAGTAAATATACCGTTTAATGAAAAGTAAACGGCATTTCAATTCATGAATATGCATATCTTATATACTTATGTATCAGATTCCTTGGGAAAAATCAATAATAATAGATGAAGTTAAAAAGATTAAAGCATTTTAGAATTCCTTGGGATAATACTATTTTAATAAATGCTTAGAGAAGAAATCCATTTCAAAAGGGCATCACTTTATGTTCAACGTAAATCTTTCAGCAGTTAATTCAAGTGAAACAGTTTTTCGAAATTGATTTTTTCGATGCTTTTTCTTTGTATATATATTACATGACTTAATTTTTTGTGATGGGGATTTTTTTGAGAGCAATGCATCGTAGGTTGGGCTCAACTTTCCAAAGCTAGCAGTGATTTTTTGAAATCCAAGTATTGCTGAAAGAAGTAGCCAAAATGCAATTCGGCTTTTTAAGGCTGTTTGCACCATTTAAAGAAGAGTGCGAACTTAATGCGGAACACATTTTCGGACAGAAAAAATGCTTCAATTTTTATAAAAATTTGTGACATTGTAACTCATGTATTTGTTTATATATAATTTAGTGTTTCTTAAAAATATTTCTTAAATAATTAGTTTTTTCTTTTAACATGTAAGGGGATAGCTCCTTTAGCATTACGGTACAGGAGAAAAAATGTGAAACACATTTTATAAAAGAAAAAAATATGTCACACACACAACTCTGATAAAAATGAGTAGTACGATAAAGTAAATGATTCTCTACAGGATAGTTAAGGCGGAGTATAAAATATTAATGTTTGAGCACTTTTATATCTGAAAAAATATTCCGAATTTGGGTCCTATACTTTAACATTAGCCGATAACAGCCTTAAAAGCGAATGGATATAAAGGTGTGACGAAAAAGTGGATGTAACGGAAAAAGTACCCACTTTTCTTTATTATTCATTTTTCGTTTTAAATCCGAACTTTGATCAAAATGGAACTTTTCCGTGTAAGCGTACCTGAATATTTTTCTTAGTGTTTATCATTGTACAGATCAAACAGAATATCTTATAACTAAGATTAAAAATGACATATTGTTTTAAATAATAGTTTTATAATTCAAAATTATCATTTCCATCATACTTAAAACTAGTTTTCTGTCGTTTAAAGTCATATCATCAATGCAGTTTGATTCGCAAAAAAAAAAAAACCATAATTAAAGAATTTGCAAAAGAGGAATTTTCAGTTCGTTTGTTCTTTAATAAAGAGTTTACCTTAAACAAGATTTTTTAATGAAATGATTTTGAATGAGGCAACGTATTCAGCGCAGGTTTATCTATTGAGTGCCCAGGGGCCCAGATAAGCTGGACTTAAACGGACCCAAGAGCCCCACCTTGGATTCGACAGTGCCAAGATCTTCTGCACCCAGGGCCCAAAATGAGCTTAAACCGGCACTGAACGTATAATTAGATTTTCATTCTCATATAAATTTTACTTTTATCATTTATACTCCATTTATATTTACCCTGTTTATTTAATTCATTTTTATTAATTTACTAAACGTTATTTGAATGTTTAAGTTAAATATATGCATTTATAAAACTATTTCATTTATTTAAATGTAAAATTTAAAAATGAAATTTATTTTATAAAAGTATTTTTAAATTTCTGCGTACTGATTGGTATAACCAGGTCTGCACAAGAGAGAATGAAGATAAAATATATTTAATCACCCCGGAAATATTAACAAACACATCTAAAGTGTATCATAAGATTTACGTTTATTAACAAGAAGTTGAAGTGAGAAAAACGAATTGGATTTGCACATTTTTTTCGTTATTTATTGATTGACAATAAAATTTGTTAAAAAATCCGACAGGTAATCCTTGATTTATTACTTTACTACATTTAAAAAATTCTATTTTTCATAACTTCTCGGTGAAGAATAAATGGTTAAAAAGTTGACATTAATTTTATTGTGAGCTCTCTCGAAAAATTTTCTTAAACAGACGATTATAATAAGATTTGAAGTTCTTAAACAAAATCGTCTGGAACTTGCTTAAAAATAACCGACATTTATGCCAAATGAATATAATAAATGCTTGATAAAATTAAAAATGAGAAAAATAAGTCATCATTATTTTTATTGTTAATTGTTTTAATTATAGTTCATTATAATTTACATTTACTTTTATTTATTCTGATTTATACAGTTTCAGTTTTATTTTCATTATTACTCAATTTTAAGGATAGTATTTTAAAAAAAGCATAATAAAACAATTTACACTATAAGACAAATAATGCATGGCATCAATCTAAAATTCAGCAATAATTTTCAATTTAGATGTATTAGAATTTGACGCGATTAATAGAAAGAATATTCAAAAATATATTAAATATAATACTAAATCAATTTACCTTTTATTTTTGTTTTGCAAAAAAAAACATTTTTCTTCATAGAACTATATGTTCGGAGGAAATTTTTTTAGAATAACACACATGAAATTCTTTGTCATATAAGAAAAAAATAATTGAAATAAGAAGTATTTCAATATTTTACATGAATAAATAATTTTAATATTACTTTTTACCAAAATTTATAAATTAAAAGTATTTTAGTTTTTGAAAATAAGTATCATTTTATTTCTTTTGTGCAAGAACGATTCAAAAGTTCTATGGGTCATATTCAATACATTGCATTACTTATGCTTTCAAATAAAAGAAAATTTGAAAAAAAGTCCAACTTAAAAAAAATTATATTATTAATTGATACAAGTTAAGAGTTATTTAATCGGGGTTCCACACAATCCTATTTTGAAAAGGAAAGAATTCAGAAGCTAGATGCAAAAAACCAAATTATACCTAGATGAACTCAGATGAAATTAATTGGTATAATTGCGTGTATTAATTGGTATTACTGCATTTATATCTCCCTTTTACCTTTTAAAAAGGCTTTCGATAAGTTTAGTTAGTCTTATAACAGTATTTGACACTAAGAGAACACTATATTGAAATGTAACACATTTATTGAAGATTATTACTCACAATCTTCTCCAATACGTTATCCTGAAATAAGATTTTATGTCCTTGTAAGATTTCCAAAGTATTAAACCTCATTATATATATTACTAGCCGGTATATCTGTTCTTCGCACGGGTGAATCGAAGAATATAGCAATGGAGACACAAAGATAAAAAAAAATTAATTAATTAAAAACTTAATTTTTTTTTGTTTTATTATAAGTAGTTTGCACATTAATCTCAAAGGAAAGAATGATTTAGAAAATAAAATAGTAAAGTAAAATAAATAAATAAAGCTGAATATATCCCGGCAGATCCCGGGTTTATATGTCAGTCAATACATAGATACTTTTTAAAAATATATCCATATATTATCTATGGAACACGATTTCCGTAAAATGGGTTCGTAGTGGTTCTCTACTTTACGAAATTAACATGCCCAGAAAATTTGAAATCCATAAATGTAAATAAAATTAAAAAACGAAAATATAACTATTAATTCTACAGTCCTACACCTCGGGAGTGGATTTTCTAAACCCGCAGCTAGTGGATCTCTAACCAACAAAAGAAACATGAATTCCAAATCTAAAGTGTTCAGGTGTAATAGATTAAAAAAAATCAAAAATACACCTGTAGTGAACTCACTCGAATCCAGCACTCATGCGTGGTGATCTCGTGTTTTGGTCAAGATGGAATGATTCACTACTCAAATTATTGACTTCCACACTTCTTTACAAATTTAACAAGACTTTATTAAATACTTTAAAATATACTATCATCAACGCTAATTACAACACTCGGCAATGGTAACTCACAACAGACCCTAAACTTCTCTCTCTTTCGCGTGTCTGTGGGCGTACCACTACACCTTTATACGAGGGTTGGGGCAAAAGTCATGGCAACTATTTTTCTTCTTGAAGAAACCAGTCCGGTTGGAAAATGTGACATATACAGATGAAAGGACAAGGTGTTAACTACATGAGTGGACAATAAATAGCACTGAAATATCGTAACACAGTAATTAATTACGGTAGTATATACAGGGCAATATGGCCTTCACTGTGCAAAAGAATGACAACACAGTACACATAAAGTTGACATGAGAAACCTGGCTCTAAAGACCCTCAATGTAGTCCAGTGCTACTGTCACCACACGCTGCCAACCGCACCGCGTAGCTCATCACTGGTTGACACACGTCCTTGTTGAAACTTTCCTACCCACCGTGCTACTGTACGGTATGGTAGGGCATTATTCCCAAGGGTTTCCACTAATTCACTGTGACATTCCATCGCATTTCTCCCTTTGAGAATGGCTATTTTGATGTCAGCGCGTTGCTCAACGCGGGTTACTTCCATCTCACACGATACTCACCAACTGACTGATTTCACAGCCCTCACTGCGCTACTACCAGCTATCACAGAGACCATCTTTTGTTCTGCATACACACTATGCCTGCAGAACTTCCAAACAACACATATATGTTTGTGATCCGTTCACATATCTACAAGAAAAAAAACAGTTGCCATGACTTATGCTCCCCAACCCTCATATATCTGCACTTTCACAGCACCCTCTATAGTTGAACTCTAACACACCCAACCTTCTTAAGTATTCTATTTTCACAAAACAAAAGATCTCTAACTCAACAAAAGAACATGCCACCAAATTTTAAGTTTGTAGGTCGAATATCTCCGGAGATCTCGAGACGAGTGAGAGTGAGGGCGTTAATTGATTTTCTACATGTAAAGAGTAGTATTTGCGATACTTTCACGCGTAGGTTTCGTATATCATTGGTACAAAAAATATAATCTACCTTAGCTAATTTGAATTCGAGAATAGTAAAGATTCGAAATGAAGATTAATTAATTTATATATTGTACATATTATAAATGTTCCAGATTTTAGAAAGCTAAAAAAAAAAACCCAGAAGAATGTTCAATATTGATTATACAACGTAGCTCTTCAAAGCAACATGAGAGCGTAAATTTGAACCACAGTCAAGTGACAAGGAAGAGCCAGCCAATCCTCTCTACTCTTCCATACCTCGTAAAAATTTGAGGACTTCTATAGCTTAAACAGATTTAACATGCATCAGCTCCCTAACACAAAAGGTACTCGGAGGAGGTTTAGTACACCATGATTCAAATCCATGATTCTAACACAGCGCTAAATACGAGTTTGCGATCAGGATCATCTAGCTACCGTGGAAACAACAGTTGTTATGGAGAAAATAAATTTCCCTACAATATCAGGTATTATTTATGAATTCTTGTTAGTATTCTAAAAGAAGACGCAAATATAATTATCTATATCATAAGCTCATTTTTTGCGAGTTTAAATATTTGGTTTCTAACATTATTTATACAAAAAAAGTAAATAATACAGTGAAAATTGCTTAACACGAAACTGAGGGAGAGGACTGAAATATTTTTTCATGTTTAAGAATATTGCAAAAAAGAAACATACGTTCAATAAAATTCAGTCTTTTAGAGTACATTTTTTTACATAGATATGTATATATACATGTGTTAAATAAAAATCAATGAAACAAAAACATTCACAAGAACTTAATGAAATTTAATACAAAATTTTCAAGTTTAAAAAAAAAAGCCACTGAATTTTTGAAAATAATCGTATATTTTTCTTCGCATTGTCTTTTTAGCATCAAATTGTCAAACATTGTTGATGTCGTCCATTGCTGTTAATTTCACCAATAGAAAGTGCGCCTAATAACCGTACATACTTTTCATGCTTTTCCTAATTTCGGATGACGTGGGAGGAGCTGATTATTCATTTTATTTTCTTCATCGGAATCAGCTTCAATTATATTTATTGAGCTTTGAACGAACTCTAAAATGTCTTTGTCTGCCATAATTGGGGCTGGACATACATTGTCATCTAATGCAACGAATTCTTCCGATGATACAGTAGAACAAATATATACAATACAAAAACATTTCAAACTTCGGCTGGTGTTTTTCGTATTTTGCTCATCCCCAGAAGAGAAATATTTTGGTGTTAAACGATTTCCATTTCATCTTAAGAGAAAAAAAAATGCATGAAAGTGCATATTATTTCGTATTAACCGATATTTCGTCTTAAGCATTTTCGCGTTATAAACGTATTTCATTACATATAAGTAAAGGTGTCCTTTGAAAAAGGGGAAAATATGAAAATAAGTCCATCTTCTATACTTGATTAAGAAGAATCAATTATCGAAATATTTTTTTATCATTTGTCATATATAGATCACTTCCATATATTTACCAACGGTCTCTAAGCTCAAAAGTCATTTCGTAACAATTTAGAAGATTTAACCTGCTTGAGCCCAATAGTAGTTGAGTCTAAGTTTGCAAATGAAAGCATGGATTTGTGTTGAACTATCATATGTTGGTTTCTTGTCTTTGATTCAACTACAAACAGAAAACTTTTTAATCTTTTTTTTTCAGGAAGAAACCATATGTATTTTTATCTTCAGAACAAAAATTGAAGATTGAGGTTTTGGAAAGCTTATATATACATAGTCTTTATATCATCCAGAGATAACGATTTTTCAGGCCAGAAGTTTGTGACCTTATCAAAATGGTATGCTTTAGAGAACATCAAAAACCTTTCATGTTGACTTGTACTGACGTAATAAGTTCTTTTTGTTACATATAAGAGGGACAAATCCCAAGTATCATTCAAATCTCTACTTCCTTTTCGTTTCTAATGGAATGCGCAGTTGAGGGCTTGTTTCTGACAAAGTATTAGCTATGCAATGCTGCAGTTGGGAACATTTTTGAGTTTTGCATCAACTGATAGAGAATGATTCTTTAGGCTTATAACCTCGAAGCAGAAATTTGGTTATAAATATGTATGCATCAATTAAATGAGAAAATGTGTGTCAAGTTGAAAAGTAGGTTAATTCATAGTAAGAAATAACAATTTTGATTAATGTTATTCCATTATTTTCATCGAAAAAGGTTTAGTTAGGAAAAAGATTAAGGTTTAGACATTCGGAACCTCATTTTCTAAAACCTTATAAATGAATAATATTCATAATATTTAGTGTCAGCTGAATTAGAATACATGCTTAAAATTGTTTAAAGAATGTTATTACACTAAAAATTTACTTTTAAATGCAATTTTTTTTTGGCAAAAAATAAAGAAAAGTTACATTTTCAAAACATTTTTCTGTTATAAAAATACTTCTTTAATAATATTTTGTTTATATATTGTTAAGACTTTTTGAAGTAGCTAAGACTAATAAGGATTTTTGAATTAAATAATTTAGGAGCAGAATTATTCATATTTTAATATATCAGAATATAAAGAGCTTTAACAAAAAACAAACACCCGTAATTATCTCAATTGATAATAACTCTGAAAATAGTGTGAATTTTTCAAACTTTTTAGTTCAGCATTTTAGGAAGCCTTAGCAATATATGGAGGCAAAATATCTTTATTACTGAAGCATTTTTCATAAAAGAAGAATAATGTTTTGAAAACGTGTCATTCTTGCTTAAAAATATGTCTTCATTTTTGCCAAAAATTAGATTTAAGTAATTTTTTCTTGTAATAATATTTTTAAACAATTTTATATGTATGATCTAATTTCATTGACACTTAATATAAAATATATTCATTTACATGCTTTTCCTCAAAAATCATGATTCTTCGAACATATAGCCAATCACCTTAAATTAACCGAACTTAATTTAACTTTAAAAAATTACGTTTTTATAATTAGTATAAAAACTGTAAGATAAATGTCTTATAATTGGATATTACTTGCATAAACATTGAAAAGAATATATTTTTATTCTAAAATCAAATATTTATTACAGAGAAATACATTTAACACAAATACGCTTGAGGCGAAATATCGGTTAACATGAAATAATACAACGATTCCAACAAACTACTATGTATTTTCATACATTTTTGAACTCTGCGACTGTATCATCGGAAGAATTCAGTGCAGTAGTTGATAATGTGTGTACTGTCCCAATTATGACACACAAAAACATTTTGAAGTTTGTTCAAAATTCAAAAATTGCATTGATGCAGATTCTAACGACGAAAATTAAATGAATAGTGTAGCTCCTGTTCCCACGTCATCCGATATGAGAAACAACATGAAACCTATGCGCAGTTACTGGTGAAATGAATAACAAAATGGACGAAAACGAACAATTTGTTGACAATTTGATACGAAAAAAGACATTGCAAAGAAAAATATCAAACTATTTTACAAAAGCCGTAAGTTAAAATTTTTGTTTCAAAAATTGTACTAAATTTTATTAAATCCTTGTGAATGTTTTTGTGTTTCATTGCTTTTTGTTAAATGCATGCATGTATACATACCAAAGTAAATAAAATGTTCTCTAAGAAATTTAATTTTGTGAAATATATGTTTTTTTGACAATATCCTTTAACACGAAAAATATCCCTCAGTTTCGTGTTAAACGATTTTCATTGTATATCAATATCAAAGAATAATGTACAGAAATACAGTGACAGAAAGATATATTACTTGTAAATAATTCTTAAAGCCATTTATTAACTTTATAAGACCATTTATTATTTATACTTATAATGCATTATGAACCCCCTGGATATACTTCCCCTGATCACGTTTAAGAATTTCTACTCTTAAACATATATGATAGAAGGTATCTGTGACTACATTCGGAACTATATTGTTTTAGAAAAGCATAAAAATGAATAATTTTTTATACATATAAAATTATTTTAAAGATATTTTATATATAAAAACTATTTAAATGCAATTTTTTCACAATAAATTAAGAAAGAATGACATATTTTCAAAACATTGTCCTTTTATGAAAAATGATTCTTCAATAATCATTTTTGCGTATATACAGCTAAGACTTCTCTATACAGTGTGAACTCAGATTTTTCAAAAATCCCCATTATTTTCGGAGCTACGATCAATTGAAATAAGAACAGGTGTTTTTTGTTAAAATTGCTCTTATCTGATGCATTAAAATATGAATAAATTCACTGCTAAATTATATATTTCACAAGAATCTAGTTCATGCTCTGTACAGAAATCTTAGCTATATAAGGCAGAATATTATTATTATAGGATAATTTTTCGTAAAAAGAATGTTAGAAAATACGCCATTCTTACTTTATTTTTTGCCAAAAGAATACATTTAAATAGTTTTTATATTGTAATAATGTTAAGACAAGCCGGATGAGTGGCGTAGTTGGTTAGGCACTGACACCTAAGTTTGTGGGTTTTATCTCGGCTCAAGTCAGTGGATTTTTAAGATGTAAAAAAATCTACACTATCCATGATGTATGATTATGTGGCATGTTAAAGATCCCTAGAGTGTGCCTGTTTGGCTTGGGTGCTCTAGGCAAAATCCCCCATCTAAGGATATTACGCCCCCCAAGGGAGTCGCACCCCACACTTTCAGAAAAGCTGCCTTACACTTTTCTCTGTTTCGACTTATGGTAAAATCCGTCGTATAACGCACATTTTTAACACAAAAAATAAAATCGAAATTTACGGGTGCGCGTTGTACGACGGCTATAAAAATAATTGCTTTAAAAATAAACAAGTAATATATAAAAAAAAAATCAAGTCAATTCCTACTTAGATCAACAAAGAAACATTTTATTTTAGCTACTTTTTATTAAATAGTTACAATTAATATAGATATGTATATACATATGACAGAATCACAGCATTAAGTGGTCATTAATTTTTATTAATTATCATTAAAGTATCGCATTGTCATAAAACAATCGTGTATATAAATTTCATTTCAACTGAATACTTTTAACACGCGAGAAAAAAACCTTTGCAAGTTTTGACACAAGTCGCCAAAAGGGTCGCAAAGTCGCCAAAAATGATACCAACGTGGTTATATTTGTAATTCTTTAAATAATTAGTTTTAGTCAATTAATTTTTATTAATTATTTTTATACTATTGTATTGTCATCCAAAATAAACCTGTATATAAAATTTCTGCTCATTTGAGCGCTTTAAAATGTATTTTATTAACGATTGAAAATTCCACCTAGATAAATAAATAAATATATAAATAAATATATAGAGATTGTGAGCTAATAGAGTAGAAATTGAATAAAATCGAAATTTACGGGAGCGTGTTGTACGATGGCTATAAAAATGATTGCTTTAAATATAAAAAAAGATGAGTATAGAAAAAAAATTAGACTTCCACATATATCGAAATACGATTTATTTAAAAGAAATGACATTTCTTATGAACTTAAAGGGTTGTAGTTCTGGAAGTATACTATTTTTTTCTAAAGCTTGGAATAATATCTCTATTGAATGACTGCCAAAATATAAGAGCATTGCGTACGTACATTTCAGGTTTCTTCGTAAAATAAATTATAGTTTAAAAAAACTAAAAAACATGCTTTTACAGTTAATCGAACTTCGTTGTAACTTAAACTTTTAGTCACCAAATCTGGAAATTGGATCTGGAATTAGTCACCAGATGCGGGATGGGATCTGAAAATGGGAAATCGTTAATCCTGATGATCCTGATCAGGACAATAGAACAAAACTATTAAATTATTGTATTGTCATGGTCCTGGACAAGTGAGCGAAATTTCGAATTATTCTGATATTTTAAAGAAGATAAAAGTTGAGTTCAGATTCCGTTACATACAATTAAAGTTGTGAAATTCCCCCCTAGAGTGCCCTTCTTTTTGATTATCTGCGTGAGTTAAAGGTGTAGGATTAACAAAAGAACTAGACGTATCCATATTCTTAATATGGCTTTATTAAGAATTTAAACGTTTAAAAGATTAGATGATTATAATATATGCTAGAGAATCTACGATGACAAAACACACAATATAAGTAATACCGAAACAACGTAACTCGGACCATTATCAATATCTAACCAGCCTAATCTCAATTCCAATAATATCACAAGTCCTAATATAAATAGTCAATCCTACCTTGATCCGATCGCCGATCTAATCATAAGGGATTTGCGTCTTTACTCGAGTGCAATGGTATGCACCTTGACCTAATGGCTTTATCTTCGGGAGAACCTCTGTTGGCTGTCACTTTACAATTGCATCACTCTCTATCATAACATTCCCCAAATTGCCATCTCACTCAAACTTCTGATACTTAAAAGCTATCTAATTTGCATCTTATATTCATGTTTCACTTCTTGGGTTTTAGTTGGAAAAGAGTTGCCATTAATCCTGGCCCCAAAAGAATTCAAAGAACATGTTAATGAAAAGACGCGTGAGCCCGTCACAAAGTTTATAAAAGAGTGCTAAAAAAGGGATGCGCGTTGTACGGCGAATATACTTAAAAATTAAAAATTGCAGCTTGAAAGTGTATAGGTACGAGTTATACGCCGGATTTTACGGTAACTGCAAACCGAATGTTTATAAGAAAAAAAGTCGCATATATTCTTTTCTATCTTAATGCAAACTATTTACCAAAATTTTTCATTGTCTATTTCAGCCCCTTTCATCGTTTTCTCTATCCTGCCATAGAAAACTAAATTTTGCAAAATATTTCTACATAAAACTGCTTTGTACTAAAATTGTAAACTCCGTTGGATAAAGGACCTCTCCCATAAAAAAATATCCCGGACATGCCGGTCCCATTCCTGACATCTGCGGATGACAAACAGTACCTCCCCTCCTCTCGTTCCTGCCTCATGTGGCTTATTAACTTCTCTACCGCCCACGTCATATCGATTACCCCCGACTTAATCGATACTGGGAGCTCAGTAATTTAGCGAGGAGCTAAGGTGCAGACAACTTTTTCCGAGATTGTAAGATGAGAAACTCTTTTGTTCACCTCCCCTTCTTGTTTCTTTTTTCTTTTTTATATTCATTACTGTGGAGTTTTGTTCCGTAATTTTTCACAGCGTTAAACTGTTGAGGACGTTTTGGATAACGAGTTTATTTTTAATTCTTTTATGGGAAGACGCATGGGTTTTATGACGATAACAATGACAGGTTGGCTTCAGGAAAAGTGTTGCCTTTTCCAAATAAAAAAAAAAGTTTCAGTTTTCAACGACACGTGTTCTTCTGTTTTAATGCTCGGTTAGTTTATAGAAGGCTGATATAGCTTATGCATTGAGATTTGATAAAGTTTATAGCATTTAGTGAATGAGGAAGAATATATAATTTTATTTACATGGTATTAAATGTTTTGAAATTAATATATATGTTACGTTTAAATAATTTAATAAGTAAATTTACATAAAATAAAGTTGTTACATTGAATGATAAACTGCAACAAAAATATATATTTTGAAATTTTTAAAATATTTTTTATTTTATAGTAAAATCTAGAACATAAGTTGTTTATTTAGGACAATAATTAACCTTAAACATTATTAAAAACATTCATAAATATATGACAGAAATTTTATATTCCTTGACAAGTATTACGTTATCCGACTACTTGCAACACCTTTTTTTTAAAAAAAAAATTGGGGATATTAATTTGTTTTATGGTTTTTAAAATTTATTTAGTACAATTAAGAAAAATATGCTAAAATTAAGAAGAGAAAAATAAATTATTATTACGAAAATGGGATTTATATGGGAAACTATTGCACTTTATCTTAGTTATTATATGAAATTGCTTAACAAATTGGTGATTATATTCATATAAAGGACTTTAAATTTTGTAATAATACAGTGATTGATAAATGTGAATGTTAAAACACTTCTACTATTATACAGAACATACACAAAAAATTTCAATTAATTATTTTCAAAACTTTTTGAGCTATCGCTGTCTCTGTTTGAGCATTTTCAATAAAAAAAAAAAAAAAAAAAAACATTTCAAGTAAAATGCATTTTAAAGTAAGAAATCTTGTTTAAAATAGAGAGGTATTTACTTTTATTAAAACACCTGTAATTTTTGTTCTAGAGAATGGTAGGTAATAAATTTTGTGTGTGAATTTTTATAAAGCTAATAAGCTGGCCTATATGTTCAATAAAATCAGAAAAATTGTCAGTTTTTGGCAAAATTCTCAATTTTAGGGTAGTAAGATATCTTAAATGTTTTGCAATTAATATATACTGCATTTAAACAATTCAATGAACAAATTTATGAAAAATAGTTTTATCTTAAATGATAAACTGAAAAAAAATTTTGAAATTTTTAAAATACTTTTTATTTTTATATAAAATCTAGAACATTTGTTGTTTACATAGGACAATCATTAACCATATACATTATTAAAAGAACATTTACATAATATATCAGAAATTTAATATTCCTTGACAAATATTAAATTGGAAAATCAAAATGAAGGTTTTAAAATAAAATATATTTATAAAATATGCACTCATTGCTCCGTATTTGAATAGTGCATCATTTTTTTTATATAAATCAAGAAAATATTTAGAAATGTTGATATTATTTGACTATATGTGCTAACACATAAATGCGGAAGTCCCATACTCAAATTCCCAAACTTAATCTATATATTTTGGTTCGGTCTGTTCTACGTATGCGACTTTATAGTTTTGCTGGATAGATACTAACACACACATGCACGCACACTACTATACGTATGAGACTTTATATTTTTGTAGATAGATACTCACGCAAACGCTCATGCAGAAGCGCACGCCAACACATATACATATTTTGGATTAAATTTTTATGAATATCACAATGATAGTTTTCAAAATGCTGAAACTTTTTTAAAACTATAGTTGTAAATAGCACGCTTCTGAACATCTTCCCAGAGGTGTGATACCACTGAATGTCATCATATTGTGAAAATGCCCCCCTAGGGTGACCTTCTCTTAGATTATCTGCGTGAGCTAGAGGTGTATGATTTTCAAAAGAAACAGATATGTTTATATTCTTAATATGTCTTTATTAAGAACTAGAACTTAAACCTATAACAGATTAGATCATGATTACATATGTGAGAATCTACGATGAACAAACACACTTACTAGGACCACTATCAATATCTAACCCGCCTAATCTCAATTCCAATAATAACACGTCCTAATATTAAATAATCAATCCTCCCTTAATCCAATCGTAGCTCCGATACTAGGGAGTGGCGTCTTTACGCGAGTGCAATGGTATGCACCTTGACCTAATGGCTTATCTTCGGAATAACCTCCGTTGGCCGTCCTTTCACAATTGTATCAATCTCTCACATAACATTCCCCAAATTGCCCTTTCACTTACTGAAACTTCTGTTATTTAAAAGCTATCAAATTTGCATTTTAGCTTTACGTTTCACTTCTTGGGTTTTGGTTGGAAAAGAGTTGCCATTAATCTTGGCCCCAAAAGTACCCAAAGGACATGTTACAGAAAAGACGCGTGAGCCCGTCACAATATCAACTTTCAACCAGTAAGCTAACAAGAAAAGTTGTAGAAGGTTCTTTTCCAATACGAGGTTCGCATAACTATAAAAAATAATTCCATATGACACCCGAAATAACTAGAGATGGCTAGTGGTTATCTATCATCAAGAATATAAAATGTTCTTTTCCTTGTCTTCGTCAATGAAATTATGTGATTAAATCGCTGTTTATTTATTAACTGCCGTATATATTCGTGTTAAAAACTACACATCTGAAATCTGAAAAACAATTATTAAATCATCTGCAAATAATCTAAGTTATTTTTCCTAGTTAAGTAATCACCATTTAATTAAAAAAATATGATATTCAAGATTATCCTGAATCCTCCTAGACATCGTGTGTCACTTAATTTTTTTATTTACCCACATACGGAAAAAACAATTTTAGCCGCACAACTTTATCTTCTAAAAAAGTACCACGTCGTCTCATTTCGTGGTGAGATAGTGAAATACGAGGGTTGTGGCAAAAGTCATGTTTTTTTTTCTTGAAGATATCAGTCCGGTTGGAAAATGTGTCATATACAGACGAAAGGACAAGGTGTTAACTACATGTGTGGACAATGAATAGTACTGAAATATCGTAGCACACTAATTAATTACGGTAGTATACAAGGCAATATGGTCTTCACGGTGCAAAAGAATGACAACACAGTACATCCACCGGTACTGTACGGTATGATAAGATATTATTTCCAAGGGCTTCCACTAATTCACTGTGATATTCCATCGCATTTTTCCCTCGGAGAACGGCTATTTTGATGTAAGAACGCTTCTCAACACGGGTTACTTCCATCACACGACACTCTCCAACTGACTGATTTCACAGCCCTCGCTGTGCTACTACCATCTATCACAGAGCCATCTGTTCTTTTTTATACACACTATGCCTTCAGAACTTCCACACGACACATATACGTTTGTGATCCATCCTCATATATACAAGAAAAAAAAATAGTTGCCATGACTTATGCCCCAACCCTCGTATTGTATCAGGCATAAATCCAGTTACATAACGGAGAATATTAGGGCCCCCCTACAAAGTCAGGTCTTGGGCCCCAAGTCGGATCTTACAAAGGATTACGTACTTGGTGTCAGTCAGGCTTCGGGCCCTCTAGAATCCTGGCCCGTCCCCCGTGATGCGGGGGTGAACGTTAGGCCACTGCTCAAATCTGACCTATCAGCGTGTTATTACCGAGAAACATATGAGTAAAAACTTTTTTAATTCTAGAAGTAGATTTATGCAAGCTGAGATATATATCAATATCTACTAAACTGTAAAATGCTTTACTACTCTGTATTCCCTTTTAGAAGTATAGTAATCGAAAATATTTGAAATTGAGATCTATCCAACATGGTTATAATTGAAGTTTTTTTAAATTTTTTTTATTAGTTTTAATATTTTATGACACAAAATTGTTTCAAAAGAATTTTAATGTACTTCAAAATTTTACTAAGTTTATAAGTAAGAAAATATGGTTAATTTTAATGTGAAAATTAATGAATTGTAAAATAGTCAATCTTATCACGTGGTTTTGATTTGCAAAAATATGAATTTGCCTTACGGTATCCGAATTACATTCGGAACCGCGATTTTGCAAAAGCGAATAAATGTATAATACTTACGATATTTAGGGTCACTTAGATTAGAAAATGTATATAAAATTGTTTTAATATTATTATTACTACAAAAAATTATTTAAGTACAATATTTTGACAAAAAATGAACATAGAATGACCCATTTTCAAATATTCTCTTTTTGTGAAAAATGCTTCTATATTAAAATAATATTTTGCATGTATATAGCTCAGATCTCTCTACAGAGGTTCAAATAGAATTTTCGAAATATATAACTTAGAAGAGGATTTATCCATATTTTACGACAACAGAGGGGAGCAATTTTAAGAAAAAAACGCTGATAATTATATTTCAATTAGCGGTAGCTCTGAAAATAACAGGAATTTTTTAAAAATCCTAGTTCAGAATCTCTGGAGAAGTCTTTACTTTATGTAAGCGCGCGAAATTTTATTATTTGAGAAGCATTTTTTATAAAGGGAGAACATTTTGAAAAAAGACTATTCTACGTTAATTTTTTGCCAAAATATTGTATTTAAATATTTTTTATGTCAAAATATCCTTTAAACTATTTTATACATGTATTCTAATCTGACACTAAATATCATGAAAATTATCCATTTATGCGCTTTTTTAAAATCACGGTTCCAGAAAGTAGTCGGACACCTTAATAGTAAATGCTTAAAAATGTAGAATCTTCCTTGAAAGGGAATTAATTACTATGCAAAAAGCATATATTTGAAATTCATATCATACTAAATTTTTTTAATTTTTAAAACAAACATCTTTTTCTTTATTATGTCTCTTCAATTTTCAAATATTTAATAAAGATGCAACAGCTTTCGTTTAATTTTAAAAGTAAGTTAAATAATCAAAAATTTCTCAATTGTTAAACTTAAACGTGTTTTAATTTTCTTGCATTTATAGACATGATAAAATATAAATTTTTAACTTGGAAGTAATTATTAAAATTAATATAATAATAATAAAATATTAAAACAAAAATGTATTTTTTGTTTGCACATAGAAGAAAACGATATTCACAGATATTTTTATATGAACAAAATATTTATTTACATAAATATCTTATGCATATACTCTTAAACAAGTATATTTGAATAATTTTCTAAGAAAATTTGTTATACGTTGTCTTATGATTTCAATCATATACTTCACAAATAAATAACATAACTTTGCATGCATTTAACACATTCAAAAATAAACGGTAACAAATGAAGTTAAGAAATTATTATATAAGATACCTGTGACTTTTTACTGTGTACCGTAGCAGAATTATTTTTTATTCAATATATTTCAATGACTTTATAAGATATTTTAAAAATTTTCGGGGGAGGGGTATATATGCTTCATAACAATTAATATTCGAAACAAGTAATACGAAAAAATTTTTTAAAGTCAATTCCTAATTCGTTAGTCTTTCTACAATCTGTTGCAGATAAATCTAACTTCGTCGGAAATAACGTAGAATAAATTTAAAATTAAAAAAAAAAATTAATTAATTAATTAATATTTGAAAAAACTGTATTTAACATCAAGTGGCATCCACTACAAGTTTAAAAAAATGTATTTGAACTTGAATGGATGAATAAAAAGTTTTTTATTAACGATTGAAAATTTAGACAAGATATATATATATAAATAATTATATATAAGGAAAGAGTGAACTAATAGTAGGAATTGAAATTTTTTTTATTTTATTTATTTTTACCTCCCCCCCTCTGTATATCATTAAAACGTAACAAAGGTAATTTAAAAAATGTTTTGTTACACTAATGGTTATTCATATTTGGTTTAACCCGCAAAAACTAGCTATGTTAAGCAGGTATGAGAGTTTAAGCTTAAAATTACCTTTTGCATGAGTAATGTTTGCGAATATTTAAGTGTTACCAAACCGAAAATTTTATTTCTTCCTTCCTCCACTCCTCTTAACTTTATAATTAAAAGTGATTATTCAAATTATTTTTTTATCTTATTTTTCTTAATTCACTTATTAAACATGCGAGTTTAAGCAAAATCTTTCCTTTTACACAATTATTTTTTTAATCGTCAATTATATTATTAACTAGAGAAATTTTTCAGGGCGTGAGAGGAAATCTCACAAGGGAAATTCTCCATGATAGAACTTCATTTAATATTTATATATTCTCATCAAATCCACGCAGTTGTAATTAATATTTATATTTTCGTGCTCTTCTTGTCCCTTTCTGCGCCTTTCTATCTGCACATCCTTTTAATTTTTGTTGATTTGATTTTTGTGCTTATCCCTACACCTTTAATTATAAGATTTATGCATGATATTACCTTTATTTCATTATAATGGGTATTTTTCAATTCCTACTTTTAGCTCAAACTTTCTCTATATTTATTTATTTATCTTGATGGAATTTTCAATCGTTAATAAAATACATTTAAAAGCGCTCAATTGAGCTGAAATTTTATGTACATGATTATTTTGGATGACAATACAATAATTTAATTATAATTAATAAAAATTAGTTGATTAAAACTAATTATTTAAAGAATTACAAATGCAGCCACGTTGGCATTATTTTTGGCGACTTAGCTACCCTATTGGCGACTTGTGTCAAAACTTGAAAAAGTTTTTTCTCACCTTTTAGTGCATTCAGTTGAACTGAAAGTTTATATACACGATCGTTTTGGATGACAAAACAATACCTTAATGATAATTAATAGAAATCAATTACCACAATGTTGTGATTCTGCCATATGTATATAGATATTTATTTTAATTGGAACTATTTAATAAAAAGTAGCTAAAATAAAATTTTTCTTTGTTCATCTAAGTAGAAATTGACTTAATTTTTTTTTATATTGCTTGTTACGCTTCTGTTTCCTATTTTAAATTACTTTGAAATTTCAAATACTTTCAAGCCATTTTGTTACGTAGAAACAATCTATCATCTTTTAAACTCACTAATAGCTTTTGTTGATGACATCATAAAACAAAAACAACTAATTTTATAACATTAAAACAATCTTAACTTTAAATAATAAGAGTCGCGATTACTAATGAACTAAATTTAAATAATAGAGTCTTTTCTAAGATATTAATGAATATTTTCTATATTTGCAACTTAAGGAAGAATAAAAATAAAAATAAGTGGAAGGCGACAAGTCATTTGGGCCTCTATGTGTACTATAATAAGATCTAATTCATACCAATATCAGAGATTTAGATTCAAAATTTAGATTAAAAACAAACAACTTTGGGAGAAAATTCTGTTTGAAATAAATACAAATACTCATACCAACCAATGCAATAGATGTAAGGTCGATGCTCGGTAGTGTGTTTAATTCAAATTCCGCTTTCGCATACCTTGATCTTTACTCATCCTAATGCTTTTACCATGATTGAACTTCGAAGTTGTTTACTAATTAATGACGTCATGTAATTCTAAATAAAGAATGACGTCACGTTATAGAGGTCTGAATAATTTGGAGTTAACTCTGACGTCATAAATTTCTTTTCGTAGCCCAGTGACGTCACTTAAATCTAATAATTAACTTTAAAGCTTATTCAATAACGAAATTTTTCTTAAAGTTGAGCGGATTAAAAATCAAAGAAAGCGTAAGAATTAATATTCTATTAGTTAGAGCGTCCAAAAATGCGTAATGACTGACAAATATTCACTTTTAAAGAGAATAAATATTTGAAAAAAGAGCTATCCGTAGATAATTACAATAATTTGAATTGAGCAAGAATCACAAACTATAATCATAGAATGCTGTAATCGAGTTTGATCTTTTGTAATCTTAAAAAAATAAGCATAGCTGCTTTTAATATTTTAAATAACCTACGAATAATGATTTAAATAAATGTTTAGGTGTGTTATTTAATAGGTTATTGCCAACATGATATATTATATATATATAATATGATTAAAATAAATTATACAAAAAATTAAGAGTCATTGGACTAAAATGGAGAACTATTATAATTTTTAAAGCTGTCACTGATTTAGGGCAGTGAAATAGGTTAAGTATTTTTTTATGGATCCAAACTTCCCCGTCAGCAGAAATTTTCGATATAATAGAAAAACAGAGCCCTATTGAAAATTAGGCCTTTATCTATCCACACGTGTGATGAACACAAAACAATAAAAATAAAATGAATGTATGAATATTGAAGATAGGTTTTTCACAAGAAAGAGGATTACTAAAAGAAAATTTCAAAAATAATTAATAACGAAAACAAAAAAAAATTACATATATTTATGCTAACCAATAAACTTTTTAAGACAACTTTTTAACAATATTCGGAACTCGTGCGCTAAATGATGTGTTGATGCAAAGGAACAAAAATCAGAGGTGCCACCTAGATAGTTTTTTTATAACTAAACTAAGCGTGAGGTACCTCAAAAATAAAAACTAAAACAATTTTGAATTGTATTTAAAAATAAAAAAAATTTAACTGGATAGTTGTAATCCAGGCAATATTGATAGAATTTTTTTATAGTTATCATGTTTTAATTCATATTGTCAGTTAACAAAATCTTTGTTTCTTTTTATAAAATTTGGAATAATATTCCACTCTCTCTCTTTATATACATATAAATGCATAATCTTAATGCTTCAAGTGTTATTAAAACTGCAGGGAAATACAAGATCATAACATTTTTTTTATGTTTTGTTTGTTTCTTTTTTTTTATTCATATACATATATATTGTTTAAAAAGCTTTTAAGGAACGAAAAAACACATACATGATTAAATAACAACATGTTATAAAAAAGCTGTATTTCCAGTAAATGTCAATTTATACTAATTTTAGAAGTGATTTCGATCAAAAAAAGTTTTTAATCTTCAGCAAATGGTGAGGAAGGATAACGTTAGCTAAAGTAAATGCACCGTTTTTAAAAAGACAAAAACAACTTTTGATAGAAATATAATAAAATTTGCCTCAGAGATCTATTCAACCAAATTTTCAACATGTACAACAGCTAAAAAAATTCAAAAAGTAAACATTTTGTTTTTCAAATTGGGCTGATAAAGTATATATATATATATATATATATATATATATATATATATATATATATATATATATATATATATATATATATATATATATATATGTGAACTTTTGAGCAGTAATTTGTTTTTTTTTTGTTTTGCGTCAGAAGCCAACAATATTTTTTATCACATTAAGAATAAGAAAAAAAAGGTTGAAAGTTTTAGGGTGATGAAACATTATAGAAAAGCTATAATATATTTATTATATATAAAAATACGTTTCAAATATTTAAGTACTCTGACTTATTTTTTTAAAAAACGAGATAATTTACTTAAATGCATAGTTAAAGAATTTATAGTAGCGTTAAACGCGCGCGCGTATAGTGAGGTATAATATGATCACGTAAGCAGTGACCGTCGCAACCACACTGAAGCCTTGTAGTGACACTTCCAAGTAAAAAAGATACATTAAAGTTTTTACAGCATTTAAAAATGTAAATGTAGATTTATTTTATATTTTTTAATACATTTAACTTTCATTACATTTGAGCAATAGCGTCAAATTATATTTTTCTGTTCATGTGTTACTTTAACTATATTGATATTATTCAAAAGTTATCGATATCATTATTTTTTCCAAAGGCCTTACTATTACCAATACTATCAATATCACTGATGGCTTTGATATCCACAATCAATATTATTGATGAAACCTATACTATTGATCGGGCCAATATTATCCACAGGATTGTTACTGTAGACAGCTGCAATTCTACTGATGGCAACGATACTATCGATTGTATTATTAATATCGATAGGATCATGCCATCAGCTATCGAAATATGCAATAGAACAGACTTTATGATCAATTCATTGTGATTTAGTTTTACCTAGTATTAAAAATACTAAAATATTTAAAGATAAAAGAGCTGTATCAAGCATTATACTTCGATAATGTTTTAGAACGAAAGCTTGTTATTCGAATATATTTGAGAAAATTTATTAGATGGAAAACACCCTTAAATTTTCATTAATAACAAATTTATTTAAGTTAAATATTTATACGTAATATACTAGTAGTAATCAGTTAAAAACTACCAATTTCAGCCAATATTAAAGTCTCAATAGTTCAATCAGTGCAGGGTTAGTCAAAATGAATATAGCGATTACAAACGGCTATAACTATTTAATGGAAAAGAATTTATCGATAAGATTTTCGCAGAATATAGACGGTACTTCAAAATTTTGTATACATACGTCGTAGTTGTTCTATGTTATTTCCTTTGGTCACAAAAACAACATCTAGGTGGTACTCCATTTCACGGCATGCATTCTGAAGCATTTTGCATCGACGCAAGTGCATTACTAATGTGTGCTTTCAGTTCTTCAACTGTTTTGAGCATGGGAAGGACCCTGTCTTCTACATCTTGACGCAAGAGCTTTACAAATGTGTACTTTCAGTTTTTCAATTGTTTTGAGCATGGGATGTGAAAGATTTGACTGTGCTTCCCATGCCTAAAACAATTGGTAATGCGCTTGCGTCGATGACTGTACAAATGTTTCAGAATGTATGCTGTGAAATGATGTACCACCTACATGTTGTCCGTACGACGAAGGGAAGTCACATGCAACAACTATGACATATGTATACAAAATTTTGAGAGAATTTCCGTCTATATTCTGCATAAATCTTATCGAGATAAATTCTTTTTCATTAAATAGTTATAACCATTTATAATCGCTATATTCATTTTGACTCACCCTGTATTTTGTTCGACGGGATCAATTATTATTAGATTCTTTTGAATATATAATTAAAATGCTAAAAGTAAACAACACTAACGACTCAAAAATTATCGATGCTAAACTTCAAGCTTCCAAGGAATACGTCTTCTTTTGTTCGGAATTGCAGTAAAATAAAAGAAATATTACAAAATGGAAATTTAAAATCCCCTACCAAATTTATTCTAAATGTTCAAGAGTGTTCCATTAAGCATTGCTGAATCAATAAAAAGCAACAGCAGCTCGTATGTAACCAAAACAAAAATCATTTGTGTTCAAACATTTTGCATCTATTTTCATTCGAAGGCACCAAAGTAAATGATCTTAATGGATCTCATTATTCCACAGAAATCTTCTGCACAAAGTGGAACATTTCTTCCATGAAAACTGTGATACCTGGAATCAGTGTTGTGTACTTTCTCTTTTCGGGGAAACTCATTACAAACATCATTTATCTTCAAGGGGGAAAATATTACTTCCATTTCAGGAAGTGAATTATGACGATCCATTACTTTTATTAATCACATTTGGAATTAGTACGAGAAATATTTCGTGCAAATATTTGTGGATATACAGATTTCGATGCATAAATATAGCTCGGATTCTGAACTATGTATTAGAATAGGCTTTACGCTATTCTTTATATGTAGTATCCTTTTTGCTGAAGCATTTTTCTGGGATTAAAGAATGTTCAGGTTATGTTTGTGTTATGTATTTCTACTTCATTATATTTTCGTCGAATATTTTAATAATCAATATTTTGAATAAAACTGTTGATTTGCTCGACACTTGAAGTTCTCTTCGAGTTAAAAAAATGTCAATGAAATATTAAGCATTTTTTTTTGTTCCAAAGGATACGGCCTTTTTTCAATCTGATCATTAATTTACACAAATGGTTGATTAAAAATACTATTCTTGCGTATTATACCGCCGAACAATATCGTCAAATCAAAAAGCGTCACCAATATAGCGTCGCTAATAGTGGAAACCATTCTCACGGCTGTTGGAACATGGTAAAAATAACAATGAAAGCGTTTGGCAACATTTTTAGTATTGGCGACGTCTTTTGATTTTGAGAAATTGATCGACGGTAGAATACATAAGTTCCAAAAATATTTGTATAGTGAATAGTTTATTTGTTCTGATGATATTTATAGTAATATATACGTAATAGTTCCCTTTAATGTCATCTTCACAACTTTTCAATTTTTAATGATCCTGGCCTTCAGGACTCGCTCGTAAATAATTAACTAGTACCCGCATAACGGAATAATCGTTACCGTATTTCTTGAAAATTAACAGCTTGAAAATTGTAGCCACTCATGTTGAAAAATATTATTCTCTTTTATACATTATTCTGAATGGCATTAAAATATTTTTTGCTATGTGAGGACGACGAGGACCCTCAGTGGTTGATGTCGATGGACTGTCCGACCTTTCGTCGTCACATTAAGAACTTCTTCCCTGTTTAAAGCGCTCTCATCCATTTGCAGATATTGCTTTGCGATAAACAGCTGTAGCCATAATGAGCTGGCATGCGACGAATAATTTCCTCCGGTTTCTTACCTTCAGCAAACAAAAAGCGAATCACTGCCCTCCAAACGGTCTGCTACAACCCAACGACTACGAGAAAAGACGAGTGATATGTCGTAGAGAAGTGTTGCCCACTATCCTTCATTCAGCGTTGGATACTAGCGCTGTTGCCAAACCTTGGAAAGGAAAATTTCAAAAGTTCCTTTACTTTTTGACACCCTCGTATTAGGGAAGATCCCCTTCCAAATATTAACTATAAAACTATAGACTAATTAGAATCTGTTAGACTTATATAGACACTTGGAAATGATTTCACAAGCAAATTTTTTGCTTTTCAAAAACATGTTCATATTGCATACTTAAATTTTAAGTACACCAATTACGTTGACGAGTTGATGGGAATGTTTTGTAGGATTTTTTCATCTTTATAAAATTTTATTCGTATATACATATATAATCATTTATTATAAAAATATATTTTATAATGCTATATTGGACTTGTGGTGAAAACCCAAACCAAACTCAGGCAATTTTGTTCGAAATAAAAAGTTCCTTCAGGAATATTATATTTTGATTTCACTTTTTACAGTAATGTGTTTAATATTATGCAGATTGATCTATGTTTCGCCACATATATTATAATTATAAGGGAATTTTAAAACTAATTTTACATTTATTTTAAATATTTTCGAATTTTAAAAGAACGTGGTATAATAAACAGATACATGTACTGTGCTTGTACAGAATTATATTAGTATGAATTATAATGAAGAATATATAATAGTACAAATCTAATTTTTAAGACAAGAAAATATATATATATTTAAAATAATTTTTCCCAGAAGAACCTTTGCGATATCCAAAAATATATCAAATTGGACAAACTTTTTTAATTTGCAAAAATTCTGTTTCAGGTCTAAAACTGCAAAACTACACTCGAGAACCACTCTTTCTGACAAATCCTTCTGTGGAAAAATAGACAGAAAGGGTGAAGGGAGGGGAAGAGCCATGTCCTCACCTCTATTTGTGGAATATTCTGTCCACGCAAGAAAATTGGAAGATATAAATTGTTTTTATTCCGAACGTTAGAGGGGCCGAAAGAAAAACGTTCTCGTATGTGCAAAAGAATGGGAAATCGTTGCAAAGAGACGGAGAGATAACGTTGTCATGGATACAGGATGTAGGGATTTCTTGTTATCTTGCTGGATAAAAGGGTCTAGGTGAAAAGCTACGAAAGGAGAAGTAGTTGGCGATCAAATATCAATTAAATCGATTTTTTTCTCTTTAAAAATGCGTAGAGCAGCATATTGGTGAGTGCATTTGCGGTAAATTTCTTCTACTAGTATATTTTGGTGAAATCAATAAGTATAAAGCTATGGTTATTTTTAATATGTGTTTTATCTATCAAGAAATTTCTTAGTGCTTTTGCGTCTTGTATAGTTTCAAAATGTATAGTTTTTTTTAAAAAAAAAAGACTGTAAAAAAGTTTAATATCAGAAAATTATAAAGCTAGTTTAAAAATATTGCAAACTACATACATATATAAAGCATAGTATTTATTTTTATCTTTGACGTATTTCGAACTCAAAATACATCTATAAGCAGAAACAAAGTTCCGATATAGAAATAGCTCATATGGCTGTTTCAAATTTGAACATTTTATTTTGTGTGGCGCATTTAAATTTAAAAAGATTTTACACATACAAACATTTTAACTGTAAGTATTAAAGTGGAAAATCCATTTAATATTGGAATATGACTTGAAATACAGACTGCCGTTTATACAAGAAAATTTATGAGTTAAATACATGGAATTAATTGCAATAAAAGATGTGCAATTTTGTATGATGAGGAATTTTTCAATTCTTACTATTAGCTCACACTCTCTATTTATTTCTTTATTTATCTTGATGGAATTTTCAATCGTTAATAAATTACATTTTAAAGCGCTCCATTGAGCTGAAATTTTTCTACATGATTATTTTGGATGACAATACAATAATTTAATTATAATTAATAAAAATTAATTGATTAAAATTAATTATTTGAAGAATTACAAGTACAGCCAAGTTGGCATCATTTTTGGCGACTTAGCAACCCTTTTGGGGACTTGTGTCAAAACATGAAAATGTTTTTTTCTTACGTTTTAAAGCATTCAGTTGAACTGAAATTTTATATACACGATTGTTTTGGATGACAATACAATACTTTAATTATAATTAACAACAATTAATTTCCACTAAATGTTGTGATTCTGTCCTCTGTATATTCATATTTATATTAATTGTAACTATTTAATAAAAAGTAGCTAAAATAAAATTTTTCTTAGTTGATCTACGTAGGAAATGACTTAAAATTTTTTTACATATTACTTGTTTCTTATATAAAAAACATCTTACTATTCTATAACATTAAGCAAGGGTTCCATTAATAAATACATGAAATAAAATTAATGTATAAAGTACATAAAAAAAGAGGATTCATTAACGCATCTTCCTCGATAACTCATAAAGATTAAAATCGGAAGCAGCAGTTACATGTAGCAAAATAAATGCAAAAATTACAAATGGATTACACACAAATACTAACGTAATTGTTATATATCAATGCAAAAATAGATCAAACATTTAAAAAAAATTAATTCTTTCTATATCAAACAAATTATGATGAAACATTTTAAAATCCACAGGGGAAAAAATAATTATCGCTATTAAAAATATTTTATAAGTGATTCTACCATACATATTTTCTAAAAATTAAAGTAATAATTAACTATCGATGATTTTTACTTAAAATATTGTGGTTTTTCTTTGTCGCGAAAGAGAGAGAGAGAGAGAGAGAGAGATAGTTTAAGGTATCCGCGACTATATATATACGTTCGGAACCGTGATTTTTCAAAAGCGTATAAATGGATAATATTTATGATATTTAGTGTCACTTAGATTAGAAAATGTATATAAAATTGTTTTAAGAATAGTATTACAATAAAAAATTATTTAAGTACAATATTTTGACAAAAAATGAACATAGAATGACCCATTTTCAAATATTCTCCTTTTGGTAAAAATGCTTCTATTATTAATAATATTTTGTCTGTATATAGCTCAGACCTCTGCACAGAGGCTCAACTAGAATTTTTGAAATATATAACTTAGAAGTAGGTTTATCCATGTTTTATGACAACAGAGGGGAGAAATTTTAAGAAAAAAACGCCGATAATTATTTCAATGGGTTGTAACTCTGAAAATAATGTGAATTTTTCAAAACTCCTAGTTCAGACTCTTTGGAGAAGTCTTTACTTTATATAAACAAACAAAATATTATTATTTTAGAAGCATTTTTTATAAAAGGAGAACGTTTTGAAAAAAGGTTATTCTAAGTTAATTTTTTGCCAATATTGTATTTAAATAATTTTTTTTTTGTCAAAATGTCCTTTTAAAACAATTTTTTACATGTATTCTCATCTGAGTGACACTAAATATCATGAAAATTATTCATTTATGCGCTTTTTTAAAATCATGGTTCCGAACGTAGTCGGATACCTTAAGATATTTTAAAATTCTTCCATTGTCTTTACTTTAAAATTAAGGTATTCGACTACTTGCCACACCTTTTTTGAAAAAAAAAAAAAAAAAAAAAATGGAAATATAAGGGTTTTTTAGTGGTTTTTAGATTTATTTAGTACATTTCATGAAATATATGCTAAAATTAAGAAGAGAAAAAGAAATTATTATTACTAAAATGGGAAAAAAATGGGTAAAAATTGACAAAAATTTACATAAATGAAGCCCATTCTGTACCAAAAATTTATGAATAAATTTTTAATTTTTCAATTTTGATGCGTTGCTTTGCTATTCATTTTTAAAAGGACTTTCAGGATAAGAGGTATTTTGATTTTTACAAAAATTACAGCACTTTATCTTATTTATTATATGAAATTGCTGAAGAAAACAGTGATTATACTCACGTAAGAGACTGTAAATTTTGTAATAAAACAGTTTTTTAGAAATCTGAAGGTTAAAACACTTCTACTATTATACAAAACCTACGTAACAAATTTCAGTTGATTATTATCAAACCTTTTTGAGCAACCGCTGTCCTTGTTTGAGTATTTAGAAAAAGAAAGAAAGAAAGAAAGAAAGAAAAACCCCATTTCGAGTAAAATGCATTTTAAAGTATGACATCTTGCTTAAAGTAGTGGTATCTGCTTTTACTAAAACAATTGTAGTTTTTGTTCTAGACAATGAAAAATAATAAACATGGTATTTTTATTATGTTAACAAAATGGCCTAAATATAAATAAAAAAAAGCTATCAATTTTTGGCAAAATTCACGATTTTAAGGTAGTCGGATACCTTAAAGTCAAATCTTTTTTTAAGTAAATACTTATCAAACAAAAAAGACATTGATTCAATTTAAATAAAGATTAATTACATTCATTAAACAACTAATGTTTAAAAAAATTTACTTCGGAATTTCTTTTATAGCTGACATATTTCTTTCTTTTGTCGCTGAACATATATGTAATCTTTAATAATGTGGTAAATTGTTATATTTCTAATTTAATAATAAGCAATATCTAAAAATATTGTAAGACATTCTAGATCAAAGTAGAAAAACTACGATTTTACCCAAATATACGCGCACGTCGTATTCTGAAATTTTTTCATTTACAAATTATTCCCTCTTTTGTACGCAGATGGCGATACTTAGCAATGCCATGAAAATAATAAAAAACAGTGAAGAAATCGCTTAACACGAAACTGTAGGGACTGAAATATTTGTTCGTGTTAAGGGACATTGCAATATATATATATATGGGAATCCAACCGAAATTTTCCAAAAAAGGTCGGATACTTCAGACAGCGGGGTTTTTATTGGCGTGGTGTCTAGGGGTTTTTGGGGTGTATTAGTTAATTTTGAAATAAAATAGACAACATAGTTTAAGAAAGAAACTGGTTGAAAATTAAATAATTTATTATGAATTATAGGGGAGTATTTACATGGGGAATATTTCAAGAGAATAGGAAAGTTGGATAAGCATATTTAGGAAGAATAGGAAAGTTAGGTCACATTACTTTAAGGAAGGAAATTGAGGTTAAATAGAACTCATTATGGTGCTATTAAGACTTACCGCCTGGTGCAGACAAACGGCGCTGACGCGCGAAATACGACGTTTCTCTGACGAGTGTTAGTGGGCCTCTGCGGAAAAAGGTTGATGTCGGCGTTTTAAAAGGACGCGATGGCTTTGATGGGAATATGGTTTTGATTAGAATTCCCGACCGGTAAAGGATATGATCTAACCTTTTACAAAATGGGATATCCTAACAAACAATATATATATATATATATATATATATATATATATCAAAGAAACAAACAAAAAATATCACAGGGACTGAATGAAATTTAATGCAAAATTTTCTTAAGGGTTTTTTAAAAAACAACATTTATTGAGTTTTTGGCAAATAATACGGTATTTTTTCTCCTTTTCATTATCTATTTAACATCATATATTTCAATGTTCTCCATTTTATTATTCATTTCGTCATTGGAATGTGCGTCTAAATAACTACGCATACTTTTCATGATGTTCCTTATTTCGGATGACGTTGGAACAGGAGCTGCATTATTCATTTCATTTCCGTCGTCGGAACCTGTATGAATCATATTTTTTTAACTTCAAACAAACTCAAAAATCTCTTTGTCTGCCATTATTGGGGCTGCACACAAATTAATTATCATCATCTACTGCAATGCATTCTTGAAATAAAACAGTAGGACAGCCCAATAATACAGAAAATTTCACAAATATTTCATTAAGTGTCGGCTCAATTTTACCCTCCATATCTAGAAAGAAAATATTTTCGTATTAAGCGATTTTCAGTTTGTATTAAAAGAAAAAATGCATGATAATACAATGAAGTTTATCGAGTTTTCCGATATTTCGTCTTAAGCGTTTTCGTTTTAAACGTATTTCACTGTAGTTAAATTGTAATAAAGACTTACTGTTTCTTGCTGCTTTAGGCTTGTTTAATGTTAGTTCGTTGATTCATGCTGTTCATTATGCGTTTTTGACTTCATTTTAGATATGCGCCAATTTTAGATACATTGTAATGAATTTAGAGTGGCAATCTATTATAATCATATAGATTTTGCTCTGTACTGTAAACAGAATAGGAGGAGTGAGCTAGCCACTAGTTTAATTCCACTAAAAGCAATACTCAGCCTTTGATGTTCATTACGTAATGGCATTCATTTTGAACTATTGGAATGTAATTCTGCTTTGGTGCTTTTAACTTTCTTCATTTTCTTTGTTCATTACTTATGATCATGCTTTATGAATATTGGTAATAGATACCTAAAATTTATATATATATATTTACAGTGAGACCAAATATCGGTTAACACGAAATAATACTACGGTCCTGACAAACTACTACCGTGAAATCCAGCGTATAACGCGCACTTTTAACACAAAAAAATAAGATCGAAATTTACGGAGGCGTGTTATACGCCGGGTATAAAAAATATGAGTATAGAAAAAAAAGTTAGAGTTCTACATATATCGAAATACTGTTTATTTAAAAGAAATGACATTTCTTATAAACTTAAAGGTTTGTAATCTAGAAATATACTGTTTTTTTCAAAAACCTGCAATAATATCTCGAATAAATGGCTTCAAAACATACGAGCATTGCATACGTGCATTTCAAGTTTCTTTGTAAAAAAAGGGGGTATGTGTTATACGGCGAATGTATCTAAAAATTGAAAATTGTATCTCTAAAGTATGAGGGCGCGTTATACGACAGCACGCGTTATACGCCGGATCTTACGGCATGTATCTTTGTGCATTTTTTTCTCTTAACTCGAAACGAAAATCGCTTAACTCGAAAAGATTTCCCTTCTGAGAATGAACAAAATACGGAAAACATCAGCCGGTTTGGAGGTCCTATTGTATTATCGGAAAGATTCCTTGCAGTAGATGATAATGATAATGTGTAAAGCCCCAATTATGGCAGATAAAGACATTTCGTTCAAAAAATATCCTTGATGCAAATTCCGAAGCTGAAAATGAAATGACAGCTCTTGTTTCCATGTCATCCGAAATGAGGAACGTCACGAAAAGTATGCGCAGTTTCTTAGACGCACATTCCAATGGCAAAATGTACAGCAAAACGGTCGATATCGAAGTATTTGTTGATAATTTGATGCCAAAAAAAAAATGCAAAGAAAATATCGCGGATTATTATCCAAAAGTTCAATAAATGTTTTGTTTTTCAAAAATATTTAAAATTTTGTATATTAAATTTCTTTAAATTCTTGTGAATGTTTTTGTTTCATTGATTTTTTATTAAATAAGCATAAGTATTATAAGTATATTTTTTATTAAATAAGTATATTTTTTATTAATTAAGTATATATATATACATATACACCCAACTATCTTCACTTGCTAGTAATAACAGTGGCTATACAATTATTTCAAGAATCTTCATTTCTTTAAAAAATGTCGTGAGTACAATTTTTAAGATACTTTCTTTAGAATTTATTATAAAGCTTAAATTGCTTAACTTATCATTCCTTTATTTGGAAGTTTTTGCTTAATGTATTCTTTTTCTAATAGGATTATTTTGCTTGGTTTTTTTTATTGATCCACCGTGTCGCAAAGGGGAAGGATGATACCATCAGATTAGCTTAACCCTACTTATTCGGTCCTAAGCTTGAAATTGCTTTTTGACTCGTTGGTCTCTTCTATTTCAATTTTTTTTCTCTAATTGTATTAAATTTCTTTCTTTAAAATATTTAATACATTGCTTTATGATTTTTTTTTGTTTATTATTTCATGTTTATATATATATATATATATATATATACTATTAATACACCTTAGATTTTTTCCAGCTTTAAAATTGAAATTTTCAAAACTTTTCGGGAATTTTAATTAAAATATTCCTCATTTTAGAAAAAGGGAATTCGATTCTGATTATTAATTTAATAATATCACGTTTCCTTGCTAAAAACACTTATCCATCAGGTTTTTACTCATAAAAAGTATTTGTATATTACTACTACGATTAAAATCATAGACCTTGCATGTAAAAGATGAATCAAAAACAAAAAACAATATGGATTATATTCATGAAGTGCAATTTGTTTCTATTTATAAACCCTGACTTAAAACAATTAAGAAACTTAAAACTAGAGGAATTCATTGACAATTTTTTA
>BMAV01011882.1:0-13391 GCA_019973955.1 Trichonephila inaurata madagascariensis | reverse complement strand
TTGGATTGAAAGAACGGACAGTTTTTAAAAACCCCGGGGTGTCATTCGAACGGTGAGCTGCTGTCAAACACGAAGCATTTAAAAAACTTTTTTTGAAATTTTAAACTCGAGTTTTGACTTTGGTAATGCATTTCTATGACAAGTATAAAAAACACCAAAAATAAAGAAAAAAAATTTTAATTACGGTATAATCCTTTTGAAGCGTTTCGTCTTTCAAATGGGCTTAATTCAACGGAATTTTTTTTCCGTGTGTTTGGGTCATTTTTTGTCTTCCTCAATTTTACCAAATTTAAATTTTTTTGAAAGAATTCAAGGATCACGAATATGTATATGCTTGTGAAATTCAATTAGTTAAAAAGCTACCCCAACTGTTTCCAAATTCGTCCCTCTTTCAATAGTCTGATTGGGTAATGCTAAACCTTTTTAACCCTAGAAACTTACCAAAGTTACCCTTTTTACCGAAATTTTTCCCGGAATCAAATCTGGTGCCCTTTTTGGATATTCCTGAAATTTTTTAAATAAACAACTTAAAAAAAACCAAAGTTTTTATTCGATGACATGCCAAACACTATTTTTTTACTCAAAAACTTACAAATTTGATGATTCAATCAAATTTTCCAGAATCTAAAACGGGTCCCCGTTTCACGAAATTCCTGTATTTTTTTTTTAAAAAATGAAACCCTTTTAAAAAAAACCAATAGTCTGATTCGGTCACATGCCAATCACTATTTTTTACACTAAAACACCAAATTGACCCATTTCACTTGAAATTTTACCGGAACCCAAAATTGGTCTCCGTTTAAGATTTTCCCTTTTGGGCTGTTTTAAAATGAAACACCTTAAAAAAAATCTAAGTGTTTTATTCGGTGACATCCCAACCCCAATTTTTTTTTTTTCCCCAAAATTTAAAGCGTGACACTTTTCCCGAAATTTTTTACCGGGAATCTAAATTGGTCTCTGTTTCAGATTTGTGAAATTTTTTTTAAAATGAAAACTTTTAAAAAAACCAAATAGGGATTCGGTGACATCAAACTTTTTTTCCCAATTAGATCAAGGTTATGCCCAATTTTTTTTTTTCACCCCCCTTTTTTCAATAGTCTGTTTCAAAGACATGCCCACCGATATTTTTTTTTTACCCGAAATTTCCAAAGTGACCCATTTAATGTTTTAGGGTCAAATCGGTCCTTTTTCCGAAATTACTAAAATTTTTTTTTTTAAAAATGAAACACCTTCTTGTAAAAAAACCGACCTATTTGGCGAAACCCAACTTACCGACCAATTTTAAAAACCCCGGGCCAATTCTACCGAACTTTTTTTCTTGCACAGAACAACGCTGATCACGAATATGTAGGCGCTTGTCAAAATTTCCCAATTGTTCGAAGTTATGCCCAATTGTTTTTGAAATTCGCCCTTTCTGTATGTTTGTTTCAGTGTCGGCAATTTTGTTTTTTACCCTAAAAACTTCCCAAAGTGACCCATTTCACTCAAAAATTTGACCAGGAATCTAATTTGGTCCCCGTTTCACTAAAACTCATGTAAATTTTTTTAAAATAAAACATTTTCAAAAAGACCAAATTTGGGTTAAAGATAACTTACTGACCGATTTTAAAAGCTTCATTGAATGAGGCCCCCCAAAACCCCAAAAGCATTAAAACTTTTCCCCTCATTTTAGAACTCGAGTTATTGCACTTTGGTAATGCATTTCTATGACAAATATCAAAAAAACACCGATAAAAAAGAAAAAAAATTTTTTAAAGGTATAATCCTCTTTGAAGCGTTCGTCTTTAAAAATGGGAAATTGCAACGGAATTATCTTTACCTTTGGTTTGTGTTATTTTTTTTTTTTCTCAATTTTTACTAAACAGGTGTTCTTGCACAGAATTCAACGCTGATCACGAATATGTATGGCGCTTTGAAATTCCAATTAGTTCAAAATTTTGAACGTTTTTTTGAAATTCATCCCCTTTTCAATAGTTTTTTCAAAGACATGCCCACCACTTTTTTTATTATTTTCCGAAACTTACCACAAAGTGACCCATTTCCTCGAAATTTGACCGGGAATCAAATTCTGGTCTCCGTTTCCAAAAACCATGTAAATGTTTTAAAATGAAACACTTTAAAAAAAAACCGACCAAATTGGCTTGAAGTATAACTTACTGACCGTTTTTTTAAAAAACTGGGTGTCATTCGAATAGGGCCTCCCCAAACCCAAAGACAGTTAAAACATTACCCTGCGTTATTAGAACTCGAGTTATTCCCTTTTTGGTAATGCTTTTTTATGACAAATACAAAAAAACACCGAAAAAAAAAGAAAAAAAATTTTAATTACGGTAAAACCCTTTTTTGAAGCGTTCGTCTTTCAAATGGGCAATTAAAGGGAAATTTCTCTTTACCGTGTTTTTGGGTCATTTTTTTTCTTCCTAATTTTTAAAAACGTAGGTTTTTTTGCACAAATTCAACGCTGATCACAAATTTGTATGGCGCTTGTCAAAATTTCCCAAATTAGTTAAAAAGTTATGTTTAACTGTTTCTTTAAAATTTCACCCCCTTTTTTAAATGTCTGTTTCAAAGACATGACCACCACTATTTTTTTATTTTTCCGAGAAACTTACAAAGTGACCCATTTCACTCTAAAGTCGACCAGGAATCTAAATCTGTACTCTGTTTCACGAAATTACTATAACTTTTTTTAAAAATGAAACACCTTCTTGAAAAAACCGACCTATTTGGCTTGAAAGCCAACTTACCGACCGATTTTGAAACTCCGGCCAATTCTCACCGAACTTAGTTTTTCTTGCACAGAATTCAATGCTCATCACGAATATGTACGTCGCTTGTCGAAATTCCAATTAGTTCAGAAGTTATGCCCAACAGTTTCTTTGAAATTCATCCCCTCTTTCAATAGTCTGTTTCAAAGACATGTCCACCACTATTTTTTTTATTTTACCCGAGAAACCTACCAAAGTGACCCATTTCACTCTAAAGTCGACCAGGAATCTAAATCTGGTCTCCGTTTCACGAAATTACTATAACCTATTTTTATAAAATGAAACACCTTCTTGAAAAAACCGACCTATTTGGCTTGAAAGCCAACTTACCGACCGAATTTAAAACACCTTCCGATTCTCACCGAACTTAGTTTTCTTGCACAGAATTCAACGCTGATCACGAATATGTACGTCGCTTGTCGAAATTCCAATCAGTTCCGAAGTTATGCCCAACTGTTTCTTTGAAATTCATCCCCTCTTTCAATAGTCTGTTTCAAAGACATGCCCACCACTATTTTTTTTATTTTACCCGAGACACTTACCACAAAGTGACCCATTTCACTCGAAATTTGACCAGGAATCTAAATCTGGTCTCCGTTTCACGAAATTAATATAACCTTCTTTAAAATGAAACACCTTCTTGAAAAAACCGACCTATTTGGCTTGAAAGCCAACTTACCGACCAATTTTAAAACAGCGGATAATTCTCACCAAACTTAGTTTTTCTTGCACAGAATTCAACGCTGATCACGAATATGTACGTCGCTTGTCGAAATTCCAATTAGTTCAGAAGTAATGCCCAACTGTTTCTTTGAAATTCATCCCCTCTTTCAATAGTCTGTTTCAAAGACATGCCCACCATTATTATTTTTATTTTTCCCGAGAAACTTACCAAAGTAACCCATTTCACTCGAAATTTGACCAGGAATCTAAATCTGGTCTCCGTTTCACGAAATTACTATAACCTTCTTTTAAAATGAAACACCTTCTTGAAAAAACCGACCTATTTGGCTTGAAAGCCAACTTACCGACCGAATTTAAAACCCCTTCCAATTCTCACCGAACTTAGTTTTTCTTGCACAGAATGCAACGCTGATCACGAATATGTACGTCGTTGTCGAAATTCCAATAGTTCGAAGTTATGCCCAATTGTTTCTTTGAAATTCGTCCCCTCTGTATAGTTTGTTTCAGTGTCTTCCCCACAGCAATTTTGTTTTACCCTAAAAACCCCAAAGTACCCATTTCACTCAAAATTTGACCAGGAATCAATTCTGGACTCCTTTTCACAAAAACCATGTAAATTTTTTTAAAAAAATGAAACATTTTTAAAAAAACGCCTAATTGTCTTGAAGTATAACTTACTGACCGTTTTTAAAAAAACCGGATGTCATTCGAATGGGCCGCCTTCAAACCCAAAAAATTAAAAAACATTACCCTGGATTATTAGAACTCGAGTTATTCCCTTTTGGATGCATTTCTATACAAATATCAAAAAAACCCCCAAAAAAAAGAAAAAAAATTTAATTACGGTATAACCCTTTTTTAACGTTCGTTTTTCAAATGGGTTTAATTCAACGAATTTTTTTTACCGTGTGTTTGGGTCATTTTTGTCTTCCCCCCAACTTACAACTTGGGTTTTTCTTGCCAAAATTAAACCCTGATCACGAATATGTACGTGGTTGTCAAAATTTCAATTAGATCAGAAGTAATGCTTAACTGTTTCTTTGAAATTCCCCCTTTTTTTCAATAGTCTGTTTCAAAGACATGCCCCCATTATTATTTTTTTTTTCCCCGGAAATTCCCAAAAGTAACCCATTTCATAAATTTGACCAGGAATCTAAATTGGTCTCCGTTTCCGAAGTTACTATAACCTTTTTTTATAAAATAAAACACCTTCTTAAAAAAAAACCGACCTTTTTGGCTTAAAAAAACTTAGCGACCGAATTTAAAACCCCTTTCCCGATTCTCACCGAACTTAGTTTTCTTGCACAGAATTCAACGCTGATCACGAATATGTACGTCGCTTGTCAAAATTTCCCAATTAGTTCGAATAATCCCCAACTGTTTCTTTAAAATTCACCCCCTTTTTCAATAGTCTGTTTAAAAGACATGCCCACCATTATTATTTTTTTTTCCGAGAAACTTCCAAAGTTACCCATTTCACTCGAAATTGACCAGGAATCTAAATCTGGTCTCCGTTTCCGAAATTACTATAACTTATTTTAAAATGAAACTACTTCTTGAAAAACCGACCTATTTGGCTTAAAAAGCCAATTTTCCGACCTTTTTTTAAAAACACCGCCAATTTTCACCGAACTTATTTTTTCTTCCACAGAATTCAACGCTGATCACGAATATGTACGGCGCTTGTCGAAATTCCATTTAGTTCAGATGTTATGCCCAATTGTTTCTTTGAAATTCGTCCCTCTGTATAGTTTGTTTCAGTGTCATGTTTACAAAATTTTTTTTAACCTAGAAACTTACCAAAGGGACCATTTCACTCAAAATTTGACCACGAATCAAATTCGGTCTCGTTTCACGAAACTCATGTAACTGTTTTTAAAAATGAAACACTTTGAAAACACCGACCTAATTGTCTTGAAAGTTAACTTACTGACCGATTATAAAAACCGGGTGTCATTCGAATGAGAGGCCGCCCCCAAACCTAAAGACACTTAAAACATTACCCTGCGATTATTAGAACTCGAGTTATTGCACTTTGGTAATGCATTTCTATGACAAATATCAGAAAAACACCGAAAAAAAAGTAAAAATTTTTAATTATGGTATAATCCTTTTGAAGCGTTCGTCTTTCAAATGGTTTTAATTCAACGGAATTCTCTTTACCGTGTGTTTGGGGTCATTTTTGTCTTCCCCAAATTCCTTACCGAACTTAGTTTTCTTTTGCACAGAATTCAACGCTGATCACGAATATGTACGTCGCTTGTAAATTCCAATAGTTCAAAGTTATGCCCAACTGTTTCTTAATCATCCCCTGCAATAGTCTGTTTCAAAAGACATGCCACCACTATTTTTTTTTTTCCGAAACTTACCAAAGCGAACCATTTCACTGAAATTCGACCAGGAATCTAAATCTGTCCCGTTTCACGAAATTACTATAACTTATTTTTAAAATGAAACTACTTCTGAAAAACCGGGACCTATTTTGGTTTTGAAACCAATTTTCCGACCGATTTTTAAAAAACACCGGCCAATTTCACCGAACTTATTTTTTCTTCCACAGAATTCAACGCTGATCACGAATATTGTATGGCGCTTGTCGAAATTCCAATTAGTTCAAAAGTTATGCCCAACTGTTTCTATGAAATTCATCCCCTCGTTCAATAGTCTTTTTAAAAAGGGACATGCCCACCATTATTTTTATTTTACCGAGAAATTTACCACAAAGGTGACCCATTTCACTCAAAAATTTGACCAGGAATCAAACCTGGACTCCGTTTCACGAAACTCATGTAAATGTTTTTAAAAATGAAACACTTTGAAAAACCGACCTAATTGTCTTGAAGTATAATTTATGACCGATTATAAAAAACCGGGTGTCATTCGAATGAGAGGCCGCCTCAAAACCCAAAGACACTTCTAAAACATTACCCTTGCGATTATTAGAACTCGAGTCATTGCACTTTTGGTAATGCATTTCTATGACAATATCAGAAAAACCGGATAAAAGTAAAAATTACCTATTGTATAATCCTTTTGACGCGTTCGTCTTCAAAATGGACTTCAATTGCAACGCAATTCCTTCTTTCCGTGTGTTTGTCATTTGTCTTCCTCCAATTTACCAAACTTAGGTTTTCTTTGCACAGAATTGAATGCTGATCACGAATATGTATCACCGCTTGTCGAAATTCCACTAGTTCAGAAGTTATGCCCAACAGTTTCTTTTGAAATTCAACCTCTTCACAATAGTCTGTTTCAAAGACATGCCCACTCACTATTTTTTTATTTTCCCTGAGAAACTTACCAAAGTGGGCTCCATTATTTCATTCTCGAAATTGACCAGGAATCTAAATCTGGTCTCCGTTTGACGAAATACCACTATAACTTTTTAAAATGAAACTACTTCTTGAAAAACTGACCTATTTGGCTTTTCTTGAAAGCCAACTTTCCGACCGATTTTAAAACACCGGCCAATTCTCACCGATCTTAGTTTTTCTTCCACAGACCAACGCTGATCACCTTCACAATATGTAATGGCGCTTGTCGAAATTCCACTAGTTCAGAAGTTATGCCCAACTGCTTCTTTGAAATTCATCCCCTCTTTCAATAGTCTGTTTCAAAGACATGCCCACCATTATTATTTTTATTTTTCCCGAGAAACTTACCAAAGTAACCCATTTCACTCAAAATTTGGCCAGGAATCTAAATCTGGTCTCCGTTTCACGAAATTACTATAACCTATTTTGATAAAATGAAACACCTTCTTGAAAAAACCGACCTATTTGGCTTGAAAGCCAACTTACCGACCGAATTTAAAACACCTTCCGATTCTCACCGAACTTAGTTTTTCTTGCACAGAATTTAACGCTGATCACGAATATGTACGGCGCTTGTCGAAACTCCAATTAGTTCAGAAGTTATGCCCAATTGGTTCTTTGAAATTCGTCCTCTGTATAGTTTGTTTCAGTGTCATGCTTACAGCAATTTTTTTTAACCTAGAAACTTACCAAAGGGACCCATTTCACTCAAAATTTGACCAGGAATCTAATTCTGGTCTCCGTTTCACGAAACTCATGTAACTGTTTTTTAAAAATGAAACACTTTGAAAACACCGACCTAATTGTCTTGAAAGTTAACTTACTGACCGATTATAAAAACCGGGTGTCATTCGAATGAGAGGCCGCCCCCAAACCCAAAGACACTTAAAACATTACCCTGCGATTATTAGAACTCGAGTCATTGCACTTTGGTAATGCATTTCTATGACAAATATCAGAAAAAAACCGATAAAAAAGTAAAAAAAAATTAATTACGGTATAATCCTTTTTGACGCGTTCGTCTTTCAAATGGACTTAATTGCAACGGAATTCTCTTTTCCGTGTGTTTGGGTCATTTTTTGTCTTCCTCCAATTCTTACCAAACTTAGGTTTTCTTGCACAGAATTCAACGCTGATCACGAATATGTATGGCGCTTGTCGAAATTCCAATTAGTTCAAAAAGTTAGCCCAACTGTTTCTATGAAATTCATCCCCCTTTTCAATAGTCTGTTTCAAAGACATTCCCCCCACTATTTTTTTTTTTTCCCGAGAAATTTTCCAAAAATGACCCATTTCACTGAAATTCGACCAGAATCTAAATCTGATTCCCCCGTTTCCCCGAAATTAATATAACTTTTTTTAAAAATGAAACAACTTTTAAAACTGACCTTTTTTGGCTTGAAAGCCAACTTTTCCGGGCCAATTTTAAAACAGCGGATAATTCTCACCAAATTTAAATTTTTCTTACAGAATTCAACGCTGATCACGAATATGTACGCGCTTGTCAAAATTTCCCAAAAGTTAGAAGTACCAATTTTCTTTGAAATTCTCCCTTTTTCAATAGTTGTTTAAAAGCATGCCCCCCAAATTTTTTTTTTCCCAGAAACTTCCAAAGAAACCCATTTCACTAAAAATTTGACCGGGAATCTAAATCTGGTCTCCGTTTCCGAAATTATTAATTTTTTAAAATGAAAAAATTTTTTAAAAAAAACGACCTATTTGGCTTAAAAGAATTTTCTACGCCCCAATTTTAAAACCCCTTCCCAAAACCACCGAACTTATTATCTTGCAATAGCCCAACTGTTATCACTAATATGTACATGCCTTTCGAAATTCAAATCAGTTTAAAGAATGCCCAATTTTTTATTTTGAAAATTCCCCTTTCCCACTCAAATTGACCAGGTTTCTGTCTTTCCAGTAATAACTTTTTTTTAAATGAAACAATTCTTGTGACCCTATTTGGGAAACTTCCTGACCAATTTTCACGGATAATTTACCAAATTATTTCTTGCACAGATTCAACGTTTGATCACGAAATATGTACGTCGTTGTCGAAATCAATTAGTTCGAAGTAATGCCCAACTGTTTCTTTGAAATTTATACCCTTTTCAATAGTCTGTTTCAAAGACATGCCCCCATTAATATTTATTTTTCCCAGAAACTTTCCAAGTAACATTTCACTGAAATTTGACCAGGATTAAATTGGTCTCCGTTTCACGAAATTACTATAACTATTTTTAAAAAAACACTCTGAAAAACGACCTATTTGGTTGAAAGCCAACTTACCGATCAATTTAAAACACCTTCATTCTCACCGAACTTGTTTTTCTTGCACAGAATTCAACGCTGATCACGAATGATGTACGGGCTTGTCGAAACTTCCAATTCAGCTAAATTAGGTTTTTTGAAATTCTTCCTCTCTATATAGTTTGTTTCAGTAATATGCCCACAGAATTTTGTTTTTCCCCTAGAAACTTCCCAAAGTGACCCATTTCACTGAAATTTGACCAGAATCTAATTCTGGTCCCTTTCCGAACTCATGTAAATGTTTTTAAAATGAAACACTTTGAAAACCACCTATTGTTTGATTAACTTCTACCGATTTTAAAAACTGGGTGTCATTGAATGAGAGCCATTCCTCAAAACCAAAGACACTTAAAACATTACCCTGCGATTTGACTCGAGTTATTGCACTTTGGTAATGCATTTCTATGACAAATATCAGAAAACACCGATAAAAAGTAAAAATTTTAATTACGGTATAATCCTCTTTGAAGCGTTCGTCTTTCAAATGGGCTTAATTGCAACGGAATTCTCTTTACCGTGTGTTTGGGTCATTTTTTTGTCTTCCTCCAATTCTTACTAAACTTAGGTTTTCTTGCACAGAATTCAACGCTGATCACGAATATGTACGTGGTTGTCGAAATTCCAATTAGTTCAGAAGTAATGCCCAACTGTTTCTTTGAAATTCATCCCCTCTTTCAATAGTCTGTTTCAAAGACATGCCCACCATTATTATTTTTATTTTTCCCGAGAAACTTACCAAAGTAACCCATTTCACTCGAAATTTGACCAGGAATCTAAATCTGGTCTCCGTTTCGCGAAATTACTATAACTTTCTTTTTAAAATGAAACACTTTCTTGAAAAAACCGACCTATTTGGCTTGAAAGCCAACTTACCGACCGAATTTAAAACACCTTCCAATTCTCACCGAACTTAGTTTTTCTTGCACAGAATTCAACGCTGATCACGAATATGTACGGCGCTTGTCGAAATTCCAATTAGCTTAGAAGTTATGCCCAATTTTTTCTTTGAAATTCGTCCTCTCTGTATAGTTTGTTTCAGTGTCATGCTTACAGCAATTTTTTTTTTAACCTAGAAACTTACCAAAGGGACCCATTTCACTCAAATTTGACCAGGAATCTAATTCTGGTCTCCGTTTCACGAAACTCATGTAACTGTTTTTTAAAAATGAAACACTTTGAAAACACCGACCTAATTGTCTTGAAAGTTAACTTACTGACCGATTATAAAAACCGGGTGTCATTCGAATGAGAGGCCGCCCCCAAAACCCAAAGACACTTAAAACATTACCCTGCGATTATTAGAACTCGAGTCATTGCACTTTGGTAATGCATTTCTATGACAAATATCAGAAAAACCGATAAAAAAAGTAAAAAAAAATTAATTACGGTATAATCCTTTTGAGCTTCGTCTTTTCAAATGGACTTAATTGAAACGAATTTCTTTTTCTGTTTGGGCCATTTTTTTGTCTTCCTCCAATTCTTACCAAACTTAGGTTTTCTTACAGAATTCAACGCTGATCACGAATATGTATGGCGCTTGTCGAAATTCCATTAGTTTAAAAGTTACAACTGTTTCTATAAAATTCATCCTCTTTTCAATAGTCTGTTTCAAAGACTGCCCAAAAACTATTTTTTTTATTTTCCCGAGAAAACTTACCAAAGTGACCCATTTCACTCGAAATTCGACCAGAATCTAAATCGATCTCCGTTTCACGAAAATTAATATAACTTTTTTTAAAAATGAAACAACTTCTTGAAACCGCCCTTTATTTGGCTTGAAAGCCAATTTTTACCGACCAATTTTTTAAAACAGCGATAATTCTCACAAACTTAATTTTCTTGCACGGGAATTAAACCCTGATCACGAATATGTACGTCCTTGTCGAAATTCAATTAGTTCAAGTAATGCCCAACTGTTTCGAAATTCATCCCTCTTTCAATAGTCTTTTTCCCAAAGACATCCCACCATTATTATTTTTATTTTTCCCGAGAAACTTTCCAAAGTAACCCATTTCACTCGAAATTTGACCAGGAATCTAAATCTGGTCTCCGTTTCACGAAATTACATAACTTTTTAAATGAAACAAACTTCTTGAAAAACGACCTTATTTGGCTTGAAAGCCAACTTACCGACCGAATTTAAAACACCTTCCAATTCTCACCGAACTTAGTTTTTCTTGCACAGAATTCAACGCTGATCACGAATATGTACGGCGCTTGTCGAAATTCCAATCAGTTTAGAAGTTATGCCCAATTTTTCTTTGAAATTCTTCCTCTCTATATAGTTTGTTTCAGTGTCATGCCCACAGAAATTTTGTTTTTTTTACCCTAGAAACTTCCCAAAGTGACCCATTTCACTGAAAATTTGACCGGGAAATCTAATTTGGTCCCGTTTCCTGAAACTATGTAAATTTTTTAAAAAATGAAACACTTTAAAAAAAACCGACCATGGGAAAGTATAACTTACTGCCCCATTTTAAAAACTGGGTGTCATTCGAATGAGAGGCCCCCAAACCCAAAGACATTTAAAAACATTCCCCTGCGTTTAAAGAACTCAGTTATTGCACTTTGGTAATGTTTTCTATGACAAATATCAAAAAACACCGATAAAAAGTAAAAATTTTAAATTACGGTATAATCCTCTTTAAGCGTTCGTCTTTCAAATGGGTTTATGCAACAAATTCTTTTACCGTGTTTGGGCTTTTTTTGCTTCCCCCAATTTTTAATAAACTTAGGTTTTCTTGCACAGTTCGCTGATCACGAAATTACGTGGTTGTCAAAATTTCCCAATTAGTTCAGAAGTAATCCCTTTGTTTCTTTGAAATTTATCCCTCTTTCAATGTCTGTTTCAAAGACATGCCCACCATTATTATTTTTTTTTTCGAAACAAAAAGTAACCCATTTCCTCGAAATTTGACCGGGAATCTAAATCGGGTCCCCGTTTCAGCCTATTTTTTATAAAATAAACACCTTCTTAAAAAAACCGACCTATTTGGCGAAAGCCAACTTACCGACCAATTTTAAAAAACACCTTCCGATTCTCACCAACTTATTTTTCTTGACAGAATTAAACCCTGATCACGAATAGTCGGCGTTTGGGAAAAACTCAATTATTGAAGTTAGCCCAATTGGTTCTTTGAAATTCGTCCTCTTTATGGGTTTAGTGTCTGCCCACAGCAATTTTTTTTTTTCCCAGAAATTTCCCCCAAAGGCCCATTTACTCGAAATTTGACCAGGAATCTAATTCTGGTCTCCGTTTCAAAACTCTGTAAATGTTTTTAAAAATAAACACTTTAAAAAAAGCCCTATTTGTCTTGAAAGTTAATTTATTCCCGTTTTTAAAAAAACCGGGTGCCATTGAATGGAGGCCGCCCCCCAAACAAAAAAGACACTTAAAACATACCGTCGATTATTAAAACTCAGTCATTGTACTTTGGAAACATTTCTATGACAAATATCAAAAAAACCCCGATAAAAAAGAAAAAAAATTAATTACGGTATAACCTTTTGAAGGGTTGTCTTTCAAATGGGCTTAATTAAACAAATTCCTTTTCCCGTGTGTTTGGGTCTTTTTTTGTTTTCCTCAATTTTTCCCAAACTTAGGTTTTCTTGAAAAGAATTAAACGTGATCCCCAATTTATGGCGCTTGTCAAATTCAATTAGTTCAAAATTTAACCCCCAACTGTTTCTATAAAATTACCCCCTCTTCAAAGCGTTTCAAAGACATGCCCACCATATTTTTTTATTTTTCCGGAAACTTACAAAGGGCCATTTCCTCTAATGACCAGGAATCTAAATCGGGTTCCTTTTCCCAAAATTACTATAACTTTTTAAAAAAGGGAAACCCCTTTTTGAAAAACGACCTTTTTGGGGCGAAAGCCAACTTACCGACCGTTTTTTAAAACCCCAATTCTCCCAAACTTTTTTTTTCTTGAAGAATTCAAGCTGATCACGAATATGCCGCGCTTGTCGAAATTCAATTAGTTAAAGTTGCCAATTTTTTTTTTAAAATTCTCCCTCTTTAATAGTTGTTTAAAAGCATGCCCCCCCAATTTTTTTTTACCCGGAAACTTCCAAAGTCCCCTTTTTACTCAAAATTTGACCAGGAATCAAATCTTCCTTTCCCGAAAACTTTTTTTTAAAATGAAACATTTTTTAAAAAACGGACCTATTTTTGGCAAAGCCAATTCCACCAAATTTTTAAAAACACCTTCAATTTCACCAAATTAGTTTTTTGCACAGAATTCAACCGATAAATATGTAGGGCCCTTTAAAATTCAATTTTAAAGTTATGCCCAATTTTTTCTTTAAACGTTTT